>WNWK01010215.1:0-71547 GCA_009830355.1 Cherax destructor | reverse complement strand
ACCTTTTGGCTGACACCCGGTGGCCCCCCCCGTTTGGTCACTTAAACCCCCCCGCCCACCGGGCTGGGGGGAATCAACCTGCTTAACTAACACAACCCAGTAGTTTGGATATTTTATTAAGCACCTCATACCCATGGTGTGGGGCCAATAAAAAGATTACAGAGGTAATAAACAACTTTGGGATTTGAGTGTTGGTCTCTGTGAAATTTTTTAGTTTGATATTTTTATTATCCCCCCATACCCATGGGGGGGGTTAATAAAAAGATTACAGGGGAAAAGGGGTCCGGGGACGGGCCCCCAATTTTTTGATACCCTGACAAGTTACAAAGGTAATGAACTCAGATGGATCGGGCCCAAATCCTGACAAGTTAAAAAGGTATTTGCAGATTACAGAGGTATAAAAGGGCCCAGAGATCCCCAAAAATTTTTTAAGGGAAAAGGCAATGGTAATGAATTACTAGTTAAAAGGAAATGGATCATGAAAATAAATTTATTTTCGTCTGAATGGTTGATGCATCATTTTCCCCCCTAAAAAACCCCTGGGAACCCCCCCAAAAAAAAGGGACATTTCTTTTGGGGCCCCCGGTTTTTTTTCCCCCTTTTGGCGTTTTTTGTTGTAAAATTAATTTTTAAAAAAAGGGTTTTTGCCCCATTTAATTATTATAAAATTTTTTGATTTTTTTGGTTTTAATATGACTGAAATCGAAAACATTTTGCAAAAAAAATAGGATATCGAACCCGCGGTCAAGGTCTTATAACTCGGGGGGGGTTTTTTGAGAGACACTGACCCGGGCAAACCCCCCGTGGATGGTTTTTTAATAATTTCATTAGGGGGGGGAAAAAATTACTTGACTCCTTAAGTATTGTATGAAATAAGAGGTTTAAAAGGGGGGAAAATAAACACCTGAAAAAATCCTTTTGGGAAAAAAAATTTTCCCTTAATATTTAAGGGTTAGTTGTAATGTGTAGATAATATTTTGGGCAGAAAATTGGGGGGAAAGGGGGGGCCCCGACTTGACGGGTGAAGCAGTTTTTATTCCCAAACCCCCAAAATTCACTATGCCTTTGGGGGGCCAATGAAGGAGAGGAGTGTGGAAGAGGGGCCCAAAATTTTTCTACTTGGAGGAGAAGTGAGGAAAAAATGAGGCCATGAGGGAAAACCAACAATGTCAGAGGGGAAAGGGCCCTAATGGGGAACTTTTTTGACTTGGGCCCTTTAATGTCAAACCAAAAATATTATGAAAAAACCAAGTATCGGATAGGTTCCACAACGGGTTTTGTCCATCTTTCAACAAAAAAAAAATTGTAAAAAACAACAAAACGGAATCAGAACCCTGCCAAAAGCATTTGGGGTTCCCCGGTGTATTTGGGGGCCTTTTTTTTCCCGGATGTAAATGAACCCCCCTCAGTGCAAATAAACCCTATTTTGGGATGACAGTGCTCTGTTAAAAACCGGAAGACCCACAAGGGGTATAGCAATGTTTAACACTAACGGGGGTCCCAGCAAATGGTTATAGACAACAAACTATCGTTACATCGGGAAAAAAAGAAATACTTTTGGATGAAATATAAACTGAAAGAGTAAAAAATTTTTTAAAGTCCGGGGTAATGGGAATCCATCATTCAGTTTTCAGAAAAAAATCGGGGGAACCCCCCTTTTACCCATGCATGTCAGGAGAATTGATGGGAACAGTGTAGTAAAAAAGGAATGCCAGACTGAAGTTCCTCTCAGCAAACAAGTTCACCTACTGAGGCTCGCAAGACCCATGTCCCCGCCCTTTAAAAAATTTTTTATACGCTTGCTCTTCATGGTACTCGCCTTGACAAAAAAAATGAAAGATAAGCTGAAAAACACCCAGAACAAAATGGGGATTCATCCTGGGCCCCCGGGGGAAGATTCATCCTGGGCCTGGGTCCCCAAAATTCATCCTGGGCCCCAAGACATCCGGCCTGGGTAAATTCACCTGGGGGTTTTTGACAGGACCTTAAGAAACCATTAAAAAATTTTCCCAAACCGGGTCCAAGATTCTCCTGGCCGGGTCCCCAAACCTCCTATGGGCCCAAAACATTACCCGGGTCCCAAAACAGTGGCCAGGTAAACAAAGGGGGCCCCAATGGAAATAAGCCACGTCTGATTTTTTTTGGGTTTCCTGGGGGCTTACACATATGCGCTATGTATGTAAATGATTTGGTATACCTGAATAAACTTACTTCTACTTAGTCACATTTTTTGGGGGTTTCCTTGTTTTCACACATGTGTGCATGTATGATAATCATGTAACTGTGCCTGAATAAAATAACTAATTCCTTATAAGTGTTTGATAAAGAACCTGAGGTGGTGGAAAAAATTATGGCCATGAGACAACTTGATCAGCTACCTTAAAAAAGCCCCTATCTTAAAAAGAAGAGCAGTGGTGGGGGTCTTCCCCCCCCCACTCCCCTTTTGATGATTTTTTTCGCATTTTTAACCCGGGGGGGGTTAGCCACCAGGAAAACCCCAAAAAGTCATGTCATTGGGACCCCTCTTATTTTCATTGTGGTCCCCAATCTTGTCCCCCCGGAGGGCCCACCCCGTCGTAACCCCAGGCCCCCCTTTTGGGAGGTGAACAGGAAAAAGGAAGGAAACCTAAAAGCCACCCCCGGGAATAACCTGGGTCCTCCGCGTTGCGGGGCTTTGCCAGCCGGCCCGGGGGTTTTAAATAATAATCTTTTTTTACGAAAGTAAAGTACAGGTATACGGCCCCGTTGCACCCTTGACCTTATAAAAGCCGCTTATGCTGAGCTTTGGGCAGATTCGGTGAGTTTTGCCCCCGGATGCCCCCCAGTCCACTAACACTCAGGACCCATTTTCACGGGAGTGGTGGACCTGTTTTGGGGGGGCCCTGGCCTTTGTTGTTTTCCATTCATGTTCTGGAACCCCAATTTGATCAACGGGGGGACCCAGCCAAAAACCCAAGCAGTTAGGGAAATATTTTCCCCCCCATTTCCTCTTCTATATTGGGGGCCGCCAAGTAAATTTATTTGGGGATAGATAAGGGGCGAATCTTAGTGTAAATTATCTATATAACCCAGGGAAAAAAAATGAATTTTTTATCCCGGTAATTTTTGGTATGAGAATTTATTCCCTGCCGTGACTGAGTGTCCCCCAAAAGAGAATTTACCAAAAGGGAGCAAGAACGGTAATTCCCAATATAAGGCCCAAAATTAAAATATTAAGATTGAAGTTCAGTCCAAATTTCGAGGACTCTTTTCAAGGTAGCAGAATACCTTTAATCGGCTGTTTTTTAACCTCCCCCCCCCACCCACAAAAACAGGGACCTGGGTTTAGTTGACTGATGGGGTACATCCTGAGAGAAGATAACCCTTGATGCATGGATTTTTTTTCAGTTATCCCGGGCTGCTAACCCCCCAGGAAAATTCAAACAAGAATCTCACTGAAGAAATAGCCCTTTTTTTAAACATTAAATTATTATTATTTAATAAATGAAGTGCTAAACCACAGGGTTTAAAAGCAAAATTAAATTAAAAATTTTTTTTTTCCCCATTAACCCCTTCCATTATCTGCAGTTTAAAAAAATAGTTTAGATGAATTGTTTAAGTATTATTAATGTAGGTATTAATTTAAAATTGTTAATTTATATTGGGTATGCAAGGAAGATACTGTGGAGCAAGATCTGGGGGCAGTGGAGGGGTTTTCCCAAAGATGATAATATATGGCCAGAGAAAAAGGGAAACAAAGTTTTGTCTTAATGTGCGGGTCGGTACAAAAATTGTCAATTAACATTAAATTGGATTAGTAAAATTTAAAAAATTCTACACTGTAGGACTATCTGGTTTGGTATTTCAGATACTTAAACAATGTATAATATGTACAGTCACCCCTCGGTTTGATTTTAATCCGTTCCAGATGGATCGGCTAAAACCAAAATCGGCAAAACCAAAACTATTTTCCCCATAAGAAATAATGGAAATTCAATTAATCCTTTCCCAGAAACCCGGAAGTTTGGAAAAAAAAATTTTTTGGGGCCTTAAAGATAGATTTACATGCACAAATGAATGAACTGAATGTGGCACTTACCTTTATTGAAGACTGATTTTTGCTGGATGGGAGAGGGAAGAGACCCTATTTTGGAGGGAATCCCCCTCCATAAGGACTCTAGGTACCAAGTCCTTACCCGGGTCACTTCCTGCATGCCTGCTACACTCCTCCTCCCTTTACACTCCCTCCGTGCCTGCTACACCCCCTGCAACATGCTACACTCCCTACATACATGCTACACTCCCTGCATACCTTTACACCCCCCTGCATACATGTTACACTCCCTGCATACATGTTACACTCCTGCATACATGTTCACTCCCTGCATACCTGCTACACTCCCTGCATACCTGTTACACCCCCTGCATACATGCTACACTCCCTGTATACATGCTACACTCCTGCATACATTTACACTCCCTGCATACCTGCTACCTCCCTGCATACCTGTTACACTCCTGCATACATGTTACACCCCCTGCATACTTGCTACACCCCCTGAAATGCATCCCTACACTCCCTGCATGCCTACTACACTCTTAAACTCCATTGTGTTTCTCACTTTCACTATCATTTTTTTCTATTATTTCTTTCTTCATTTCTACAGTTTTTCCTCACTTTCTTTACAAAGTGACACTAGGAGCTTTCTTTGGGCCCTTTGTAGCTTATTTAGTAGTCACACAAATAATCAAGGCCCAAAAACAATGAATTGTTAATAAATGTTTTGTATAAACATCTGGGGTGATGTTCACTCAAGTGTAACAATGCTAGACTGCATGACAATGTGCGTGGGAGGTGCTGGGTGTCGGGCCATGGCCTTGTAGTGCTCACTGGTGGACAGGTCCCTACGCCCAACTAAACAAATTTTCCCCGGAAAAAGTGGGTGAAAACCAAAATCGCGAAAACTGGGACAAGGAAAACCAAGGGATGACTGTATATGAAAGTTTATGTACATAGTATATTATACACTTGTATATTTACATCAGTTTTTTACGAAATTGGCACCTGCTAGTATGTATATGTAGGAAGCTCTTGTTTTTTTTTTTTTTTTTTATTAACACATCGGCATTCCCACCAAGGCAGGGTGGCCCGAAAAGAAAACTTTCATCATCATTCACTCCATCACTGTCTTGCCAGAAGGGTGCTTTACACTACAGTTATAAAACTGCAACATTAACACCCTCCTTCAGAGTGCCGGCACTGTACTTCCCATCTCCAGAACTCAAGTCCGGCCTGCCGTTTCCTGAATCCTTCATAAATGTTACTTTGCTCACACTCCAACAGCACGTCAAGTATTTAAAACCATATGCCTCCATTCACTCCTGATCAAATACGCCCACATGCTTGCTGGAAGTCCAAGCCCTCGCACACAAAACTTCCTTTACCCCTCCCTCCAACCTTTCCTAGGCGACCCTACCCCGCCTTCCCTCCACTACAGATTTTACACTCTCGAAGTCACTCTGTCTCGTTCCATTCTCTCTACATGTCCAAACCACCTCAACAACCCTCCTCAGCTCTCTGGACAACCGTTTTGTAATCCCGCACCTCCTCCTAATTTCCAAACTCCGAATTCTCTGCATTATATTCACACACACATTGACCTCAGACATGACATCTCCACTGCCTCCAGCCTTCTCCTCGCTGCAACATTCATCACCCATCTTCACCCCAATAAGAGCGTTGGTATAACTATACTCTCATACATTCCCCTCTTTACTTCCATGGACAAGGTTCTTTGTCTCCACAGACTCGAAGTGCTCACTCACCCTTTTCCCCTCATCAATTCTATGATTCACCTCATCCTTCATAGACCCATCCGCCGACATGTCCTCTCCCAAATATCTGAATACATTCACCTCCCTCCATACTCTCTCCCTCCAATCTGATATCAATCTTTCGTCACCTATTCTTTTTGTTATCCTCATCACCTTACTCTTTCCTATATTCACTTTCAATTTTCTTTCTTTTACACACCCTTCCAAATTCATCCACCAACCTCTGCAACTTCTCTTCAGAATCTCCCAAAGCACAGTGTCATCAGCAAAAGCAACTGTGACAACTCCCACTTTGTATTTGCTTCTTTATCTTTTAGCCCAACACCTCTTGCCAAGACCCTCGATTCACTTCTCTTACAACCCCATCTATAAATATATTGAACAACCACGGTGACATCACACATCCTTGTCTAAGGCCCACTTTTACTGGAAATAGTCCCTTCCCTCCTACACACTCTAACCTGAGCCTCACTATCCTCATAAAAACTCTTCACTGCTTTCAGTAACCTTCCTCCTATTCCATACACCTGCAACATCTGCAACATTGCCCCCTATCTACCCTATCATACGCCTTTTCCAAATCCATAAATGCCACAAAAACATCTTTACCCTTATCAAATACTGTTCACCTATATGTTTCACTGTAAACACTTGGTCTACACACCCCCTACCTTTCCTAAAGCCCCTTGTTCATCTGCTATCCTGCTTTCTGTCTTACTCTTAATTCTTTCAATAATAACTCTACCATACACTTTACCAGGTACACTCAACAGACTTATTCCCCTATAATTTTTGCACTCTCTTTTGTCCCCTTTGCCTTTATACAAAGGAACAATACACGCTCTCTGCCAATCCCTAGGTACCTTACCCTCTTCCATACATTTATTAAATAATAGCACCAACCACTCCAAAATTTATATCCCCACCTGCTTTTAACATTTCTATCTTTATCCCATCAATCCCAGCTGCCTTACCCCCTTTCATTCTACCCACTGCCTCACGAACTTCCCCTACACCCACAACTGGCTCTTCCACACTCCTACAAGATGTTATTCCTCCTTGCCCTACACACGAAATCATAGCTTCCCTGTCTTCATCAACATTTAACAAATCCTCAAAATATTCTCTCCATCTTGTTATGCGAGCGTTTCAGGCAAGATAAAATATAGGTCAAATAGATTTTAAATATAGTCTTAAGTGTTCAATTTAAGCTTTCTGAATTTTTATATATGAAATTCAGTAGTGTCTTCAGTGACTTTCTCTTGAGCTAATGGCACCTTTTGTGTTGTCAGTTTAATCTTCTGTAAACTAGATTTCTTCTCTTGCTTGACGATGAGAGTTCTTAATGTTTCCTGAAAGTTCAATTTTTCCTTCTGCCTTAAAAGGTTTACAAATTCTGTACTAACCTAAGTTCTTGCTAGAGCTTTTAAGTATACTCTAGACATGTGTAAAATAAATAGTGAACTAATTTACTGTATTGTGTACTTGTTTAAACCTTTGACTCCAGCCCTACTCCCTTCAGATAACATTGCTCTTTCTCTAAATTTGTTCACCTTGTCTTTAAGCTTTAAGGACATTAATCCGATGTAAATTAGTTTTAAAGTACAAATTAAATCAGGCAGTTAACCATTTACATGTAGCTGAAAGCTTCCATTGCTTATCCTTTAATCCAAAACCTTGAATTATTGTATGTACTACTGAGTGGTATTTAGATTAGGGGTATACCTGGAGAGGGTTTTAGGGGTCAATGCCCCGTGACCTGGTCTGTGGCCAGGCCTAGCGGTGGATCAGAATGTTTACATTAGAAGTTTCTCATAAGCTAACCCCTGTGGTTTAGCGCTTCTATTTGATTATAATAATAATAATAATTCTCATAAGCTTTTTTTGTTCTGCATTTTTCTGTTTAACACAGAGCTTGTGAATTCTTTAAAGTAGTCTGGTTTAGTGTGACAATGTAGTGAGCATAAGAGTTTATGGTTGAAATTAATTTTTTTAAAACTGGCAGTTTTACTTGCCACCATGTAATTCTTGGTTGTAACAACCTGGATGATCAGGCTCTGATCCACCGCTAGGCCTGGCCACAGACCAGGTCACTGGGATGTTGACCCCAAAACCCTCTCCCGGTATACCCCTAGTCTACATAACACTCAGTAGTACATACAATAATTCAAAGTTTGACAGTCAGTAGGGACCAGAAGAATGAAATTTTCTATAAAAATTTTAACTAAAGGTGATTTTTTCTGCTTCAGATTAAGGAAATGAGAAAGAAGGCAGAGAAGCATGCATTTCAGGCAGAGGTGAACTGCATGATGTTGATCATAAATTCCCTCTACAGGAATAAAAAGGTTAGTGTATTCTATTTTTTTTTTTCAAATTTATACTTTCTGGTAGTCTGTAATTTTTGCTTGCTGGTATTCTGCTCAGTATTACTTTTCAGACTACCAGTCTGAATGTCCACAGCTCATATAGACTTTAGTGTGGAGGTGCCTGTTGATCCGACAGTATTTAACTGCAAAGGTTGCATGATCTTGCTGTCAACAGCATGGTGAAAACTTTAAATTTTGTAAACTGAATACGTAACTATTGAATATAATTTTTAGTTTTATTTACTGTACTAGTTTTCATGTTAGCCAAGAAGAATACCCTGGAGGAGAATGTAGAATATAACTTTGGTATGTCTGTGTCTAGCATTAGGAATAATATTAGGAGGGAGTAAATAATGAAAAGGATTGTTATAGGAATGCAGTTAGAAGTCTGAGTAGATCTATAACTCACTATAACATGAACGTAGATAAGTACAGTGGTACCTCTACTTAGGAGCAGCTCCCAACTCTAACAATTATGTAAGTGTATTTTTGTAGGTGCTTTTGTAAGTGTATTTTTGGGAGTCTGAAATGGATTAACCTAATTTTCATTATTTCTTATGGGAACAAATTCCTTCGGTATCAGCACTTGAATAGCCGTCTGGAACGAATTAAGCTCATAAGTAGAGGTACCACTGTATGTTTGTGGAGCAACTTACAATGTGAACAGACTGACTGATGTTGTTGTGGCCAGGTCGACACATGATCAAACCAAATGTAAATTGTGGTCAGGCATGTGGTCACTGTCTTGAACACTGCTTAATTGTCCACTTATTGAGGAAAATAGATACAGTATAATAACCTATGTGACATGTCAAGATATCTTATTAATGAAAATAAGATACCAGATATATTAAGCAAATTTCCTAAATTTGCTTGTAACAAATAAGTGAACTGTAGATATAAATCCAAATGTACACCTGTTAACCCTTCTGGGGCCTAATTCCTACCCTCCACAGGATGGATATTAGGTGCACAATAAACTAGTCACTTCGGTGGCAAAATCTAAATCTACTAGTTTTCTGCACTACTGAACAAAATCTAGTTTTCATAGCCAGGAACAGGGATTGGGGAAAGTGTAATAAGCTGGAGTTGCACAGGTTGTCACAAAATTACATAAAATACATGGCAAACTCGTGTAAGAAACCCATTTGCCACATTTTGTAAATGTGGCTGCCACCCTTCGGTGTACAGTCATCCCTCGGTTTCGATTGTCCCAGTTTTCGCCGATTTTGGTTTTCGCTGACTTTTTCGGGAAAATGTCTCAGTTTTCGCCGATTGTCTTAGTTTTCGCCGACCGTATGGGACCTGTCCACCAGTGCCGCGCACATACAAAGGCCGTAGGCCGCCACCACGCACCCCCCAGTACCTCCCATGCACATTGTCACGCAGTCTAGCATTGTTTATGCTTGAGTGAACATCACCCCAGGAGTTCATACAAAACATTTATTAACAATTCATTGTTTTTGGCCCTTGATTATTGTGTGTGACTACTAAATAAGCTACCATGGGCCCAAAGAAAGCTCCTAGTGCCAGTCCTTTGGTAAAGAAAGTGAGAAACACGATGGAGTTTAAGAGTGTAGCAGGCATGCAGGGAGTAGCATGTATGCAGGGAGTGTAGCAGGTATGCAGGGAGTGTAGCAGGCATGCAGGGAGTGTAGCATGTATGCAGGGAGTGTTGCAGGTATGCAGGGAGTGTAGCATGTATGCAGGGAGTGTAGCATGTATGCAGGGAGTGTAGCATGTATGCAGGGAGTGTAGCATGTATGCAGGGAGTGTGGCATGTATGCAGGGAGTGTGGCATGTATGCAGGGAGTGTGGCAGGCATGCAGGGAGTGTAGCAGGTATGCAGGGAGTGTAGCAGGTATGCAGGGAGTGTAGCAGGTATGCAGGGAGTGTAGCAGGTATGCAGGGAGTGTAGCAGGTATGCAGGGAGTGTAGCAGGTATGCAGGGAGTGTAGCAGGTATGCAGGGAGTGTAGCAGGTATGCAGGGAGTGTAGCATGTATGCAGGGAGTGTAGCATGTATGCAGGGAGTGTGGCATGTATGCAGGGAGTGTGGCATGTATGCAGGGAGTGTGGCAGGCATGCAGGGAGAGTAGCAGGTATGCAGGGAGTGTAGCAGGTATGCAGGGAGTTTGGCATGTATGCAGGGAGTTTGGCATGTATGCAGGGAGTGTAGCAGGTATGCAGGGAGTGTAACAGGTATGCAGGGAGTGTAGCAGGTATGCAGGGAGTGTAGCAGGTATGCAGGGAGTGTAGCATGTATGCAGGGAGTGTAGCATGTATGCAGGGAGTGTAGCAGGTATGCAGGGAGTGTAACATGTATGCAGGGAGTGTAGCATGAATGCAGGGAGTGTAGCATGAATGCAGGGAGTGTAGCATGAATGCAGGGAGTGTAGCATGAATGCAGGGAGTGTAGCATGTATGCAGGAGTGTAGCATGTATGCAGGGAGTGTAGCATGTATGCAGGGAGTGTAGCATGTATGCAGGGAGTGTGGCATGTATGCAGGGAGTGTGGCATGTATGCAGGGAGTGTAGCAGGTATGCAGGGAGTGTAGCATGTATGCAGGGAGTGTAGCATGTATGCAGGGAGTGTAGCAGGTATGCAGGGAGTGTAGCAGGTATGCAGGGAGTGTAGCAGTTATGCAGGGAGTGTAGCAGGTATGCATGGAGTGTAACATGTATGCAGGGAGTGTAACATGTATGCAGGGAGTGTAACATGTATGCAGGGAGTGTAGCATGAATGCAGGGAGTGTAGCATGTATGCAGGGAGTGTAGCAGGTATGCAGGGAGTGTAGCAGGTATGCAGGGAGTGTAGCAGGCAGGGAGGGAGTGTAGGAGGTATGCAGGGAGGGAGTGTAGCAGGCATGCAGGGAAGTGACCCCAGATAAGGACTTGGTACCTAAATTCCTTATGGAAGGGGATTTCCCTTCCAAAAAATAGTGTCTCTTCCCTCTCCACTCCTCCCTCTCTTCCATCCAGCAACATCAGTCTTCAATAAAGGTAAGTGCCACATAGAGTTCATTCATTTGTGCATGTAAATCTATCTTTAGGCCCCCCCAAATTTTTTTTTCCAAACTTCTGGGTTTCTGGAATGGATTAATTGAATTTCCATTATTTCTTATGGGGAAAATAGTTTTGGTTTTCGCCGATTTTGGTTTTTGCCGATCCATCTGGAATGGATTAAAATCGAAAACCGAGGGATGACTGTAGTCTCTATACTTCAAATCTCTAGGACTACATATTTTGGTTAAAATTTCCCTTTTATAAATGTTACTTAAGACTAACAGTAGTCTTTAACCACTTGTCTGTCCCTATCTAACATGATCTTGCAAGCAGCTTTGGGGTCACGGTTTCCAGCACTTTCCCTCCCCCTTCTCCTGTCCCAAAATTTCCTTGGATGACCCCCTTTCCCTTGCTACCTTTCCTTCCCTCAAATTTATACATCTTCCTATTTGTCCTATTATGTTCCATCCCCTTGAGGTCCAAACCACCTCAGCCCTCTTGAATAAGTTTGGTAACCCCCTCCCACCTAATTTCCAGCCTCTGAGTACTGTCTAATATTCCCAGTACACATTGCCCTCAACATCCACTGCCTCCAGCCTCCTTATTGTATTTTACACCAATATTTTAAGTGTTGGTATAGATCTAATAGTTTTTAAAGGGGGTGTACCAACAAGCTAGTGGAAGACCTTGGTCAAATGGCTAAGTGTCAATGGAGAATAATCATGTGATGAAGACCCACATTAGGAAAGTCCTGTTTCTTGAGTAACCTTGTGCAACTGTGCTGGCACGTTCCTCTTTAACTCAATGGCTAGTTCTTCATAGATGCCTCTATTACTCACTCACTTTTTTTTCCTTTTGTTTTGCCAATTTTTTCATAAACCAATCTGCTGTCAAGTTCACTTCCAGATTTCTTGACCCATTCACTGTCATACTCCTACCAATCTGATATCCAATCTCTCGTTGCCTAGATTCTCATAACCTTGTCTTTTCCTGTTTCATTTCCTTCTACAAATTCACTTAAATTTCTCTTATTTGCACCTTTTCACTCTTCCAAAAGAAGTCATTGGCAAAAGCAGATAACTGTCACTCTGCATTGCATGTTATTCTTCAATCCCCCCTCCACAGTGTTGACAGTGTTGACTTGACTGGGCAGTTTGGAGTTGGTTTCTACTCTTCTTTCCTCGTTGCTGATTGTGTAGTTGTAACAAGTAAACAACACTGACCAACAACAAATATGGGAATCTGATTCTGCAGCTTCCTCAGTTGAAGATCCCATAGGGAACACGCTGAACAGAGGTAAGATCTTTATAAAGTGGTATCTATCCCAAAGTCTGTGCCTAGTATCAAAATAAAGCTGCCTATAATTTTATAAAATTGACCTATGAAAGCCAGGGAACTTTGAAAGGCAGAGTGGCTTGGGAACCCAGCAGGCAGCCACCCAGACTGGTTCTGCCTGTAGAAATTTTAAAGTATTTGATAATTTTTAGTGTAATCTCAACCCCAATCTTACCCTGATGTTGGGCCATTTAAAGCCATGTTGGTGTGCCTAGGTATGAGAGCATCTGGGACTGACTTGTATTCAATCCTCTAAATTTCAGAACTGGGAATACCATTCTCCCCATAGTTCAGTTTACCTTACTGAACTTCAGGTTATTACCATTAATGGGGTATTTTTTTCTTTCCTGTTTTGATTTTAGGCTCATTTAAACTTTGGGATTGAATTGAAGGTTTCCTCGACTTTTATATTATAAAAGGGTACATGAAAGTAGGTAGTAGGTTGGTAGTCAGCAACCACCCAGGGAGGTACTACCGTCCTGCCAAGTGAGTGTAAAACGAAAGCCTGTATTTGTTTTACATGATGGTAGGATTGCTGGTGTCTTTTTCTGTCTCATAAACATGCAAGATTTCAGGTACGTCTTGCTACTTCTACTTACACTTAGGTCACGCTACATAAACATGTACACGTTTATGTATACACACTCATCTGAGTTTTCTTTGATTTTATCTTAATAGTTCTTGTTCTTATTGCTTTTCCTTTCATATCCATGGGGAAGTGGAATAAGAATCTTTCCTCCGTAAGCCATGCGTGTTGTAAAAGTAAACTAAAATGCCGGGAACAATGGGCTAGTAACCCCTTTTCCTGTATAGCTTACTAAAAAGAAAAAGAAGAAAACCGTCAAAGTGGGATGTTTGAATGTGCATGGATGTTGTGCGAATGATAAGAAAGAGATGATTGTAGATGTTATGAGTGAAAAGAAGCTGGATGTCCTGGCTTTAAGTGAGACAAAGCTGAAGGGGGTAGGAGAGTTTCAGTGGGGAGAAATAAATGGGATTAGGTCAAGGGTTTCAAATAGAGTTAGAGCTAAAGGAGTGGCAATAATGTTGAATAATCAGTTATGGCAGGTAAAGAGGGAATATAAATGTATAAATTCAAGGATTATGTGGAGTAAAATAAAGGTTGGATGTGAAAAGTGGGTTATAGTAAGTGTTTATGCACCTGGAGAAGAGAGAAGTGTAGAGGAGAGAGAGAGAGAGAGATTTTGGGAAATGTTGATTGAGTGTGTGGGGAATTTTGAACTAATAATAATATAATAATAATAATTTTTATTTCAATGCATGTTACAAGTGTACAATGTTATTGGTAGTTACAATTATAAAACAATTATAAAACTGTAATGCAAGGAGAGCCACTGGCATGCCATGGCATTAGGGGCAGTTTATTCTAGAGACTTATTCACTAAGTACTTAATGCTAAAGAAATTGATTGAGTTTATTATAGTTCTGTATTATTTTAATTATTAAATGGTTATACATACTATTAAAAGACAATACAAGAGAGTAATTGTGGTTGGGGATCTTAATGCTAAAGTGGGTAAAAATGTTGTGGAGGGAGTAGTAGGTAAATTTGGGGTGCCAGGGGTAAATGTAAATGGGGAACCAGTAATTGAGCAATGTGTAGAAAGAGGTTTGGTAATAAGTTATACATATTTTATGAAAAAGAGGATAAATAAATATACAAGGTATGATATAGCACGTAAGGAAAGTAGTTTGTTGGATTATGTGGATAAAAGGTTGATGGGTAGGCTTCAGGATGTACATGTTTATAGAGGGGCAACGGATATATCTGATCATTATTTGGTTGTAGCTACAGTTAGAGTAAAAGGTAGATGGGACAAAAAGAAAATGGCAACAGCAAGTAAGGAAGAGGTAAAAGTGTATAAACTAAGGGAGGAGGAAGTTAGGGTGAGATATAAGCAACTATTGGCAGAAAGGTGGGCTAATGCAAGTATGAATAGTGGGGGGGGGGGGTTGAAGAGAGATGGGATAGTTTTAAAAATGCAGTATTAAAATGTGGGGCAGAAGTTTGTGACTATAGGAGGGTGGGTGCAGGAGGAAAGAGGAGTGAGTGGTGGAATGAAGAAGTAAAGGGTGTGATAAAAGAGAAAAAGGTAGCTTATGAGAGGTTTTTACAAAACAGAAGTGTTAATAGAAGAGCAGAGTATATTGAGAGTAAAAGAAAGGTGAAGAGAGTGGTGAGAGAGTGCAAAAGAAGAGCGGATGAAAGAATGGGAGAGGCTCTGTCAAGAAATTTTGCTGAAAACAATAAAAAATTTTGGAGTGAGATAAACAAGGTAAGAAAGCCAAGGGAACGAATGGATTTGTCAGTTAAAAACAGAGTAGGGGAGTTAGTAGATGGGGAGCTGGAGGTATTGGGTAGATGGCGGGAATATTTTGAGGAACTTTTAAATGTCGATGAAAAAAGGGAGGCGGTAATTTCATGTACTGGCCAGGGAGGTACAACATCGTTTAGGAGTGAAGAAGAGCAGGATGTGAGTGTGGGGGAGGTGTGTGAGGCATTACGTAGAATGAAAGGGGGTAAAGCAGCTGGAACTGATGGGATCATGACAGAAATGTTAAAAGCAGGGGGGGATATAGTGCTGGAGTGTTTTTTTTTTTTTTTTTTTATTAACACATCGGCGATTCCCACCAATGCAGGGTGGCCGAAAAAGAAAAACTTTCATCATCATTCACTCCATCACTGTCTTGCCAGAGGGTGCTTTACACTACAGTTATAAAACTGCAACATTAACACCCTCCTTCAGAGTGCAGACACTGTACTTCCCATCTCCAGGACTCAAGTCCGGCCTGCCGGTTTCCCTGAATCCCTTCATAAATGTTACTTTGCTCACACTCCAACAGCATGTCAAGTATTAAAAACCATTTGTCTCCATTCACTCCTATTAAATACGCTCACACATGCTTGCTGGAAGTCCAAGCCCCTCGCACACAAAACTTCCTTTACCAATCCCTCCAACCTTTCCTAGGCCGACCCCTACCCCGCCTTCCCTCCACTACAGATTTATACACTCTCGAAGTCATTCTGTCTCGTTCCATTCTCTCTACATGTCCGAACCACCTCAACAACCCCTCCTCAGCTCTCTGGATAATAGTTTTGGTAATCCCGCACCTCCTCCTAATTTCCAAACTCCGAATTCTCTGCATTATATTCACACCACACATTGACCTCAGACATGACATCTCCACTGCCTCCAGCCTTCTCCTCGCTGCAACATTCATCACCCATGCTTCATACCCATATAAGAGTGTTGGTATAACTATACTCTCATACATTCCCCTCTTTACTTCCATGGACAAAGTTCTTTGTCTCCACAGACTCCGAAGTGCTCCACTCACCCTTTTCCCCTCATCAATTCTATGATTCACCTCATCCTTCATAGACCCATCTGCTGACATGTTCACTCCCAAATATCTGAATACATTCACCTCCTCCATACTCTCTCCCTCCAATCTGATATCCAACCTTTCGTCACCTAATCTTTTTGTTATCCTCATCACCTTACTCTTTCCTATATTCACTTTCAATTTTCTTCTTTTACATACCCTACCAAATTCATCCACCAACCTCTGCAACTTCTCTTCAGAATCTCCCAAAAGCACAGTGTCATCAGCAAAAAGCAACTGTGACAACTCCCACTTTGTATCTGAATCTTTATTTTTAACCCCACACCTCTTGCCAAGACCCTCGCATTCACTTCTCTTACAACCCCATCTATAAATATATTGAACAACCACTGTATTTTTGTTTTAATAAATGTATGAAAGAGGGGAAGGTACCTAGGGATTGGCAGAGAGCATGTATAGTTCCATTATATAAAGGGAAGGGGGATAAAAGAGTGTAAAAATTATAGGGGGATAAGTTTACTGAGTATACCAGGTAAAGTGTATGGCAGGGTTATTATTGAAAGAATTAGAGGTAAGACAGAGAATAGGATTGCAGATGAGCAAGGAGGCTTTAGAGTGGGTAGGTGATGTGTAGATCAAGTGTTTACAGTGAAGCATATATGTGAACAGTATTTAGATAAAGGTAGAGAAGTTTTCATTGCATTTATGGATTTAGAAAAGGCATATGATAGAGTGGATAGGGGAGCAATGTGGTAAATGTTGCAAGTGTATGGAATAGGTAGTAAGTTACTGAAGGGTGTAAAGAGTTTTTATGAGGATAGTGAGGCTCAGGTTAGGGTGTGTAGGAGAGAGGGAGATTACTTCCGGTAAAGTAGGTCTTAGACAGGGATGTGTAATGTACCCATGGTTGTTTAATACAGTGGAACCCTGGTTAACGAAAAAAATTCATTGCAGAAGCCTGCTCAAGTGCCATTACCGAACGAATTTACTTCCTTAAGAAAAAATGTCATTTAGGTTAGTCTATTTCAGACCCCCAAAAATACACTTCCACAAGCACTTACAATATTATACTTACATAATTGCACGATTTCCCGGGGTGTTCGTTAACCGGAGTTCCACTGTATATTTATAGATGGGGTTGTAAAAGAAGTAAATGGGAGTTGACACAGTTACTTTTTGCTGATGGTACTGTGCTTATGGGAGATTCTAAAGAAAAGTTGCAAAGGTTAGTGGATGAGTTTGGGAGTGTGTGTAAAGGTAGAAAGTTGAAAGTGAATATAGATAAGAGTAAGGTGATGAGGGTATCAAACGATTTAAATAAAGAAAAATTGGATATCACATTGGAGAGAGGGATTATGGAAGAAGTAAATGTTTTCAGATATTTGGGAGTTGACATGTCAGCGGATGGGTTTATGAAGGATGAGGTTAACCATAGAATTGATGAAGGAAAAAAGGTGAGTGGTGCGTTGAGGTATTTGTGGAGACAAAAAACGTTATCCATGGAGGCAAAGAAGGGAATGTACGAAAGTATAGTGGTACCAACACTCTTATGTGGGTGTGAAGCATGGGTTGCAAATGCTGCAGCGAGGAGGAGGCTGGAGGCAGTGGAGATGTCCTGTCTAAGGGCAATGTGTGGTGTAAATATTATGCAGAAAATTCGGAATGTGGAAATTAGGAGAAGGTGTGGAGTTACTAAAAGTATTTGTCAGAGGGCTGAAGAGGGGTTGTTGAGGTGGTTTGGTCATTTAGAGAGAATGGATCAAAGTAGAATGACTTGGAGAGCGTGTAAATCTGTAGGGGAAGGAAGGCGGGGTAAAGGTCATCCTAGAAAAGGTTGGAGGGAGGGGGTAAAGGAGGTTTTGTGGGCGAGGGGCTTGGACTTCCAGCAAGCATGTGTGAGCGTGTTAGATAGGAGTGAATGGAGACGAATGGTTTTTGGGACATGACGATCTGTTGGAGTGTGAGCAGGGTAACATTTTGTGAAGGGATTCAGGGAAGCCAGTTAATTGATTTAGTTGGACTTGAGTCCTGGAAATGGGAAGTACAATGCCTGCACTTTAAAGTAGGGGTCTGGGATAGTGACAGCTGGGAGGGACTATTCTCAGCTGTCGTATCTGAGCGCCTCTGCAAAGACAGTGATTATGTATGAGTGTGGTGAAAGTGTTGAATGATGATGAAAGTATTTTCCTTTTGGGGATTTTCTTTCTTTTTGGGTCACCCTGCCTCGGTGGGAGACGGCCGACTTGTTGAAAAAAAAAAAAAAAATAAAGTTAAATGACATTCCATTTTTAACCATGTACTTTGTGAAAGGCAAGTTCTTAAATGCAATGGGCTTGCACAGTGCTGAATAAGCATTGCATTTTACTTGCACCCTAGTTGGTGTTAATTTTAATGGTTTTCATGGTATGTTTAGTTTTGTTTTCCACATTAAACTTTGTTGTATCCTTGTTATTCTACCCCCTTTAAATTTTAACATGAACTACATTGAAATTTATTTAGCTTGCTGTCTTCTAACAGGTTTTCTAACACTAATGATTTTCAGTAGTAAGTTTCCATAAGCCATTGTACGAGTGAGTTTGGTCCTCTTAATAGAAATTTTATGTAACTTTCTTTGGTCTGATTCTTTGACTTCAGGTTTACTCTTGTCCACCTTATTTGCTTGACCATTGTTTTTTCTGGGGAATAAATGCAGGAATAGATCATGCCATGCTTATTTCTAAAGTGCCTCTTTTTTCACATTTTCTTCTCTAAACTTTATATTCAGTTATGTCTGCAGTGCTTCCTTATTACTTAGTTACAAAATGTTTATAATACATGTAAATATTGCAGCTGCCATAAACCTAATGACAAATTAGAACACTTGATCAATATTTGCAGAGTGCTGGGTAAGAGCTTAGGGATAATTTGCATTAACCCTTTGACTGTCGGAGGCCCCTCTCTGAAACTGTCATTCTATGTCGAGAAATATTCGAAAAAAAAAAAAATTATTTTTTCTTATCAAAATGTTAAGATTATTTTTCTGATTGTTTAAATCCCAAAAAAAAATTTTTGCGATCAGTATTTACCGAGATATAGAGCGGTAAAGTTGGCAAAAAATGAGCCGCGTATGGCAACAGCGGCGAATGCCGCTCACCCGGTAAACTTTGGTTTACTTCCTTTCGTAGGTTTCTTGTTTTTTTCACTATTTTATTTTTTTACATAACTTAGGTGGCCTGTGAGACCAAAGTAAGGTGCAATGTATATATATACACTCGTTGTATGCAACACAATAATCGCACAAACATTAGTATCATTATATTGTTTACAAAACTTGTTTACACTAACCAACAATAAAAAAAATTGTTTATTACTATTGTTCTATAATATATATACACATATATAATGACTAGACACTTTCCATCAACTGCAATTAGCACTTCAAAGCTCCAAGCTATGTGTGTGTGTGTGTGGGGGGAGAGACATCTAAATTTGCTGAGTCAGGGTAAGGCAGCTGTCAAAATGACATATTATACCATTACTCACCATCCCACACTGCCTGTCAACCTGTCAACACAAAAGGGGACCCATATCTTCTTCTCCACAACCTCCTTCCTTTCCTTCATACCTACCTTCCTAGCTTCCTTTTTTCCTTCATTCTTTCCTTTCTTTCTGCCTTCCTTTCTTACATATTTCCTTCCTTCCTTCCTCTCATCTCTTCCTTCCTGCCTTCCTTCCTTTCTTCCTTCATTCCTTCCTTTATTTCTTCCTTCCTTTCTTACTTCTTTTGTTCCTTTCTTCCTCTCATCAATCCTTCCTCTCATCTCTTCCTTCCTCCCATCTCTTCCTTCCTTCCTTTCTCTCTTTCTTTCTTTCTTACTTCCTTCCTTCCTTCTTCCTTTCCTCCTTCCTTCCTCTCATCTCTTCTTTCCTTCATTCCTTCCTCACATCTCTTCCTTCCTTACTTATTTCTTTCTTTCTTCCTTCCTTCCTTCCTTCTGGTATCCTGGGCATTGCTTTCGGTCACAAACTCATCAAAACCATGAAATTTATCTTCAGAGACACTTGCATCTGTGTTAGAACTATCATTGAGGAAGAGAAATGTCCCAGATGTGCCAAGGAGTCAAATAATTCTTACTGCTAGGCATGCTGAACATGGACTACTGAAATGGTGTTCCCACAATGCACCAGTGGCTGCCCGATTTTTTTTATACTGCGCACACTGACCACACAGACCCATTCTCTCACATGTAGGCCTACCAGCTTTCTCCTGCTTGATTTGAGGCCGCTAGAATTTAGGCGTATAAATACGTCCGAAACATTGGCTCGTAAGACGTATATATACGTCCGCAACAGTCAAAGGGTTAAATCTTTTCCACATTGTCCTTAAGAGTAAGTTGTGCATGGCTTTGAGCAAATCTCCATGCAGGAAGCTATCTAATGTGTTTTGGGTAGTTTGTGGCTGCATCTGCTTTGTGACAGAATTTACCAATTTTTTGCAATAAGGCCAGAAAGGCAGTTCAGAAAACTGTGTAAGTATAAGAAGTGTGGATACTATGTTAATTATAAGGGAAAGTTTTCATTATAACTCGTTACAATATTGAAATTACTTGTTTAACAGGACAACAGTTTCTTTGCATTTGAAGGAAGAAGCTTATGACTGATGAGGTGGAAGAAGCTTATGACTGATGAGGTAGATACTGTGAAGAACTTAGTAAACAAATATTCACAGTTCATAAATTTTCCTATCTACTTGTGGGACTCAAACTGAAGAGGTTGAAGAGCCTCTTGATGAAGAGGCAGAACCAGAAGAAAAGGTTCATTATTAACCCTTTGAGGGTCGGTCACATACTAGTACGTCATTGCAGCCAGGGTCGGTCACGTACTTGTACTCATAAATTCTAGCACCTTCAAATCTGGTGGAAGAAAGCTGGCAGGCCTACATATGAAAGAATGCCTCTGCGTGGTCAGTGTGCGCAGTATACAAAAAATCCTGAAGCACGCAGTGCATAATGAGAAAAAAAAACTACGACGATGTTTTTGGTTTAAAACAGCTATTTTCGAGTGTATTTTTGTATGGTATTTATGGTTGTATTTTGGTTTTCTTGGTCTCATTTGTTAGAATGGAATATATGGTACAGAAATAGTGATGATTTTGATTGGTTTTACGATGACAAATACCTTGAAACTGAGCGTAAAGTAGCGAAAATGTTCGATTTTTGCCGATGTTCAAGAGTAAACAAATCACACCATGCATCCAATACACATCAACTGGCAAGTCTAATATTCTTGCACAAGTGAGCTGATATTATTTATACTGTTTTTACAATGATGAAGTTGTATGCATAACAGTAAAAATTCAAAATGGAAAGCAAAAGTAATGTAAAAGGGGCCTGGAGATGTGACTAATGAACAGATAAAATGTTATTTTAGTGCCAGGAATGTCTGTCTCATTTATTCTGGACCCTATTTTGAAATTGGCATCTTTTGAAATTTGTGTGAAATTGGCCAAATTGCCAATTTCTGACCACCTTATTGGGTAGTTCAAATCGGTAAATTGGCAGTTTCTTATGCTCAATTGATATAACAAATAGAATTCTAGTGAAATAGCTATAATTTCAGTAGACTGAAACATTGGAATTTGCCAAAAGTAAGCCTCAAAGTGGGCGAAATTGCTGATGCGTAAATATAGCCGATACCGCTAACTTTGCGAGAGCATAATTCCGTTAGTTTTCCATCAAATTTCATAATTTTGGTGGCGTTATGATCGGAAAAAGATTCTCTATCATTTCAATAAGAATTTTTTTTTTTTTTTAAATTTTTCGACCCTGAGAACAAGTTTGGGAGAGGGCCTCTCGACCCTCAAAGGGTTAATGTATGATAGATATTCATTGACATAAATGGTTTAGAAAACCAAAAAGTTTAAGAATGAGAACTTTTGTAACATTTCAGAACCTTTTATTACTGAAACATTTTGCCATCTAGTGGCTTCAGTCCATACAGAGAACTGAAAGATGAGTACAGTCAACCCCCGGATTACGATGGTGTCGGATTACGATAAAATCGGTTAGCGATACATTTTTCCGTCAAAATATTGGCTCAGTTTATGATGATCCGCTCAGACTACGATATTCATCCCGGACGTGTACGCGTGGCCCAGCTGGGTGGGCACTCCAGGGAGCGTCAGTGTGCTATTGTTTACAAGCGAGAGCGACCACCACCCACGCATTCATACCAGTATATTGTCATTATTCCACTGTCTTTAGTGCTTTCAACTGCTAAATAAGCCACCATGGGTCCAAAGAAAGCTCCTAGTGCCAGCCCTGTAGTAAAGAGTGTCAGAAATACGGTAGAACTGAAGGAGATCATTGCACAATGGACTGATGAGCAAGGCTTTATGGATGAATTTCACCCTAACCAAGCTGTTGCAGGCCATGCTGGCAACCTGTACAATGACATTGTGGTGTCCCATTTCAGGGATGTTTTAAAGAATCGCCAGACACAGAGCTCCCTGGACAGATTTTTTGTGAGAGTGAGTTCCAGTGACTCTCAAGCTGGTCCTAGTGGCATTAAAAGAAAAAGGCCAGTAACCCCAGAAAAGAACTTGCCACCTGCAGTGTTAATGGAAGGGGATTCCCCTTCCAAACACTAGCGTACTACTCCATCCTTTCCCCTCCTCCCGTCTTCCACACATTAACAACTCTTCAATAAATGTAAGTGACAAGTTATTGTACTATTATTTCTTTATTTCTCATAAACTTGTGTGTAATTGCATGTCTTATGTTGTAAAAAAATATTTTTTTTAATACTTTTGGGTGTCTGGAACGGATTAATTTTATTTCCATTATGTATTTCTTATGGGGAAAGTAGAATCGGATTATGATATTTTCGGTTAACGATAAGCCCTCTGGAACGGATTAATATCGTTATCCGTGGGTTGACTGTAGTTAATCAGTCCCTCGGCCTGCAATAAGTGTTCAGCCTGTCAGTCTTGAGAAAAGTACAGCACATAGAAGTGGCTTATGCTGTAGGGAGTTGAAGCAGCAACTCCTGTCTGCAGAATATAAGCCACTTCTCTCTGCATATGCTGTACTTTTCTCAAGATTGATGGACTGAACACTTTTCCTCCAGGATGAGGGACTGATTATCTCATGCTTCTAATCTTCTGCTGTATAGACTGACGCCACTGGCTGACAAAACATTTCTGTAATTCCCAAATGTTGATTCTAAAGGTATGTCTGCAGTAGACCTTGCATGCTAATATGATAATTAGGAACTTTGATAATCCACCTACTGGACCAATTTTTTATAGCACCCTACAAATCAGGTGTGACAGATAATTAACCCTTTGACTGTCGGAGGCCCCATTCTGAAACTGTCATTCTAGGTCGCAAAATTTTGGAAAAAAAAAAAATTATCTTTTCATATGAAATGATAGAGAATCTTTTCCCAATGGTAATGACACCAAAAGTACGAAAATTAATGGAAAACTTACAGAATTACGCTCTCGCAAAGTTAGCGATGTCAGCGATATATACACATCGGCTATTTCACCGACTTTGAGCCCTATTTTCGGCCAATTCCATTGTTACAGTCGACCAAACTCATAGCTATTTCTTTAGAACTCCATTTGTTCTATCGATTGAGTACAAGAAACCACCAATTTACCGATTTCAACTACCCAATAAAGTGGTCAGAAATTGGCAATTTTGCCAATTTCATTCAAAATAAAAAAGATGTCAATTTCAAAATAGGGTCCAGAATAAACAATGCAGACATTCCTGGCACTAAAATAAGATGTTATCTGTTCATTAGTCACGTATTTAGGCCCCTCTTATATTACTCTTGCTTTCTATTTTGATTTTTTATTCACACAAAAAATAGAAGATTTATTGTTATGCAGACTACAGTGAGCCCCCAGTTCTCGTCGGTAATCCGTCCCAGAGGGCCCGTCGACCACCGGTTTGGTCGAACTCCGATTCTATTTTCCCCATAAGAAATAATGGAAATAAAATTAATCCATTCCAGACATCCAAAAGTATTAAAATAAAATATTTTTTAGAACTTTTTGACATTAAATTAAACACAATTTTATAAAAAATTAAGAAATAAATAGTACAATAACATGTCACTTACATTTATTGAAGAGTTGTTGATGTGTGGAGGACGGGAGGAGGGGAGAAGGTGGAGTAGTATGCTAGTGTTTGGAAGGGGAATTCCCTTCCATTAACACTGCAGGTACCAAGTTCTTTTCTGGGGTTACTTCCCTTTTTCTTTTAATGAAATTAGGACCAGGTTGAGAGTCACTGGACCCCTCTCTAACCAAAAATCTGTCCAGGGAGCTCTGTGTCTGGCGGTTCTTTAAAATGTCCCTAAAATGTGACAAGACATTGTCATTAAACATGTCGCATACACGGCGTGCAACATCTTGGTTAGGGTGATAATCATACATAAATGTCTGCACATTTGTCCATTGGGCACAAATCTCCTTAATTTTTGAAGAAGGCACCTTCTTCCATCTCGGTTCCACCTCCTCCTCTGGACCATTTTCCTGAACTGTGGTCTGTTGTTGCTGTTGAAGCTCTTGCAGATCTTCAGTGGTTAACTCTTCATTGTGCTCCTCCACCAACTGTTCCACATCCTGGGTACAAACATCCAACCCCATGGACTTGCCCAGTTCCACAATTTCTTGCACAACAGGCTCAGGCTCAGTGTTCTGAGGCTCAGCCCCAAAACCTTCAAAATCTAAGACACAGTCTGGCCACAATTTTCTCCAGGCATAGTTCAAAGTCCTGGTAGTCACTCCCTCCCAAGCCTTACCTATAAGCTTTACACAATGCAGGATATGGAAATGATCTTTCCAAAACTCTTTTAGGATCATATCCATGTCTGTGGTCACATCAAAGCACTTTTGAAACATTGCTTTGGTGTAGAGTTTTTTAAAGTTGCAAATGACCTGCTGGTCCATGGGCTGGAGGAGAGGAGTGGTATTAGGGGGCAAGAACTTCACTTTGATGAACTCACAGCCCTGCACAATTTCCTCTGCCAAGTCTGGAGGATGACCAGGAGCATTGTTCATTATCAGTAGGCACTTAAGTGGCAAATTATTTTCCTTGAGATATTTCTTCACACTGGGGCCAAACACGTTTTTGAACCAATCAAGGAAAATTTCCCTAGTGACCCATGCCTTTTTGTTAGACTTCCACATCACACACAAATTAGACTTGGTGATACCGCATCTGCCAAACACTCGGCGATTTTCAGAATGATACACCAGTAAAGGCTTCACTTTGCAATCACCACTGGCATTAGCACTCATCATGAGAGTTAGCCTGTCTTTCATAGGCTTATGTCCTGGCTGTGCCTTTTCCTCCTTTGTAATGTAGGTCCTGTTTGGCATTTTCTTCCAAAACAGGCCTGTTTCGTCACAATTGAACACTTGTTGGGGTTGGAATTGTTCAGCCTCTATGTACCCCTGGAATTCTTGCACATATTTTTCAGTAGCACTTTTGTCAGAACTGGCAGCCTCACCATACCTCACAACACTATGTATGCCACTTCGCTTCTTAAATCTGTCAAACCAGCCGTTGCAGGCATTTTCTTGACGAGATCATCATGCAACTGCCTTGCTTTTTCACATATTATTGCCTGCGTAACACTATCTCCTGCTAACTGTTTCTCCTTGATCCACATCAATAACAAAGTTTCCACTTGTTCTAGCACTTGAGATCTCTGTTTTGTGACCATACTTGCACCTTTCGCAACAACAGCATCCTTGATTTCCTTTCTCTTGGCCAAAATGGAAGAGATGGTTGAATGGGATTTGCCATAGAGCCTGGCCAGCTCAGTGACACGCACTCCACTTTCATATTTTGCTGTCATCTCCTTCAATTCTACCGTATTTCTGACATTCTTTACCACAGGCTTGGCACTAGGAGCTTTCTTGGGGCCCATGGTGGCTTATTTAGCAGTTGCAAGCACTAAAACCACTGGAATAATGACAATGTATATGGTATGAATGCGTGGGTGGTACGTGGGTAGTGGTCGCTCGCTTATAAACAATAACACACTGAGTGCCTGGGCGCCCAGCTGGGCCACGGCCACACGGGTACGCGTCCGGGACGGATAGCCAACTCGCCCAACTCCGAGTGGCCGCCTAATACCGAGGCAAAAATATTGTAAAAACCTCGTTGAACACCGATTTGGCCGAGCTCCGCCGTCGAGCACCAGGGGTTCACTGTATTTCATTATTGTAAAAATGGTATAAATAATATCTGTGCACTTGTGAAAGAATATTAGACTCACCAGTTGATGTGTATTGGACGCGTGGCGTGATCTGTTTACTCTTGAACATTGGCAAAAATCGAACATTTCCGCTACTTTGAGCTCAGTTTCAAGATCGTTTTCATCATGAACCTAATCAAAATCATCTCTATACCTGTAATATGTTTTCCATTTTATAAAATGAGACCACGAAAAAGAAAATACAACAATAAATACTATATGAAAATACACCTCAAAGTCGGCGTTTTAATCCAAAAACACTGTCAGAGTTTTTTTTTCTCATTATGCACTGCGTGCTGCAGGATTTTTATACCACGCACACTGACCACACAGACACATTCTCTCATATGTGGGCCTACCAGCTTTCTCCCGCTTGATTTGAAGCCGCTAGAATTTGAGAGTATATATACGTCCGAAGCACTGGCTCGTAAGATGTATACGTATATACGACCGAAACAGTCAGAGCGTTAACCTTCAATTGCAGTCTGTGTGTGTGTGACCCAACAATTAATATTTGCACCAATAACTCATTACAGTTGTGACCGGGTGTGGACTAGTGAATTGCTCATTACTTCATAATTTGTTCATGGTTGTAACCATGTATAAATGTAAGTAAATTTACTTGCATGATTCATTACCTTTGTACCTTGTTCAGCTATCAAAACTTTGGGGCCCAGTCCCTGAACCCATAATGTACCTCCATAATCTTTTGACTACCGCCCACAGGATGGGTATGGGGTGCATAATAAAGATATTAAACTAACTGTGCATAAGCTTCCAGTAAAAAGGGAAGGAACAGCCTGTCACAGAGCGGTGGGCATGAACATCAGGAAAAGAATGCAAAGAATTTGATTTGTACTTAGCTTTGAACCTGATTGAAGGAACAAAATTAACCCTTTGAGGGTCTAGAGGCCCTCTCCCAAACTTGTTCTTAGGGTCGAAAAATTTTCCAAAAAAAAAAAAAATGATTTTTTCTTATGAAATGATAGAGAATCTTTTTCCGATCATAACGCCACCAAAATTATGAAATTTGATGGAAAACTTAACGGAATTATGCTCTCGCGAAGTTAGCGGTATCGATGACATTTACACATCAGTGATTTCACCCACTTTGAGCCCTATTTTCGGCAAATTCCAATGTTTCAGTCTACTAAAATTACAGTGGACCCCGCTATTCGAACGGCTCGGCAATAGAACATATCGTCATTAGAACAAGAAAATCGATATCGCCATGCAAACAAAATATCACGATTCAAACAAGTGCGTCCATCACCAGTCCGCCCAGGCGCTTGGAGAGCCAGTCCCCCGTTGTTTACACTCGAGAGAACAATACCCTGCATGCTCATCCAGACATTTCACACTTAATTAATTGTTTGGAGTTTGTTCATTAAGTGTGAGGCAGTGGTGGTAGAGGCAGTGGTGAGTAAACAAGATTAAATGAAGGTTCGGGAGTTTTGTAAACAAACCAGTTGTTGATGCTGTTACCAGCCTGACATGTATGATTTCTGTTCAGTCCGTGAAACTGACTGGAAGTGATCTAATGCAGTTAGCATTACAAACTCCGTTTTCTCTTATACTAACACGTCTGAAGGAGGAAAGAATGGGAAGATGTTTTCATAGCTGTAGCGAGAATGCTCGCCACCACCGTCCTCTTCAGCCACCACATTCGTAATGACACATATTTTATTCATTCTAGAGTGTATATCAGGTTTTTATGTTATTTATATTGTTTATTATGTCATATTAGATGAATTGTGATAGATAAATAAGCTGTCGAGTTGATAATAGCTTCATAATGAAGTACTATTTTGTCATGCCTCCTGACAGCAGGAACGGATTAATTGTATTTCCATTATTTCTTATGGGAAAAATTAAATCGCCATTCAAACATTTCGCGTTGAGAACTAGCTTCTGGAACGGATTAAGTTCGAATAGCGGGGGTCCACTGTATAGCTGTTTCGCTAGAATTCCATTTGTTCTATCGATTGAATATAAGAAACCGCCAATTTACTGATTTCAACTACAGTGGACCCCCGAGTTTCATATAAACTTCACTCCTGATGTCTGCTCAAGCGCTATTACCGAACGAATTTACTCCCTTAAGGAAAAATGTCACTTAGGTTAGTCTATTTCAGACCCCCAAAAATACACTTCCACAAGCACTTACAATATTATACATACTTACATAACTGTACGATTTCCGGGGTTTACGAACGTAACGATAGTTACGTTCTTGTAAAAGTCGTGTTAGATAATTTCGTGTTAAATAATTAACAGAACTTTGGGGAAAAATAGGGTTACGTTTCTGGGAGTCCCCAAAAAGCCAAACAAGTTTTTTTTAGACCAACAGATCTTACAAAAATAAAAGTGAATATGTAATTGTAGTTCATTATCGTGATGTATTATGTTGTTTTTACTGCTTAAGACTACAAATGTAACAGATATAATAGTATTTACCTTAAATTGTGGGTGCTGGTGTTTGTGGATGATTGTGAAGAGAGTGGAGAGTTATGCTGTGGCCCTACTGGGCTGAGGTGGATGGTAGAGGTTCTGTTACTGAAGTCGATGGTTGTACTGAGTGTCTAACTTTAAGTCATTCAGTAAGTCAGTCAAGTCATTCAGTCAGTCAAGTCATTCAGTCAGTAAGTCAG
Organism: Cherax destructor; assembly: GCA_009830355.1. Classification (NCBI taxonomy): domain Eukaryota; kingdom Metazoa; phylum Arthropoda; class Malacostraca; order Decapoda; family Parastacidae; genus Cherax; species Cherax destructor. Next base: position 42,747 of record WNWK01010215.1, on the reverse strand, counting down.
TCAAGTCATTCAGTAAGTCAGTCAAGTCATTCAGTCAGTAAGTCAGTCAGTTAATCAGTCAAGTCAGTAAGTCAGTCAAGTAAGTCAGTCAATAAGTCAGTCAGTCAAGTCAGTAAGTCAGTCAAGTCAGTCAGTCAAGTCAGTAAGTCAGTCAGTCAAGTAAGTCAGTCAAGTCAGTCAGTCATTCAGTAAGTCAGTCAAGTCAGTCAGTCAAGTCAGTCAAGTCAATCAGTCAGTAAGTCAGTCAGTCAGTCAAGTCAATCAGTCAGTAAGTCAGTCAAGTCAGTAAGTCAGTCAAGTCATTCAGTCAGTAAGTCAGTCAAGTCATTCAGTCAGTAAGTCAGTCAAGTCATTCAGTCAGTCAAGTCAGTAAGTCAGTCAAATCAGTAAGTCAGTTAAGTCAGTCAGTCAAGTCAGTAAGTCAGTCAGTCAAGTAAGTCAGTCAGTCAAGTCATTCATTCAGTCAGTCAGTCAAGTCAGCAGTCAGTAAGTCAGTCAAGTCATTCAGTCAGTAAGTCAGTCAAGTCATTCAGTCTGTCAGTCAGTAAGTCAGTCAAGTCAGTAAGTCAGTAAGTCAGTCAAGTCATTCAGTCAGTCAAGTCAGTCACACAAACTTATGTTTACCTCTTTTTATATGTACAAAGTAACACTTCATTACAGCCACGGGTTATGTCTTGTCTAATATCTTTATCTTCGTTAATTCTAAGACTTAAATGCTTATACCTTTTCTTGCCACTTTGAGCAACACTTTGATTGCTTGGCAGATACAAGATATATTAATTTAAAGATCAAAACACAATTCACTCTCTCAGAGGACTTTTTTTTTTGACGCGTATGAAATACGTACGAATGCTGGGATGGTGGGGTCCAGGGTGGCAGGGGATGGCCGGTGGTGTTAGTTAGTTAGTTTGATATCTTTATTATGCACCCCATACCCATCCTGTGGGCGGTAGTCAAAAGATTACAGAGGTACATAATGGGTCCAGGGACGGACCCCAAAGTTTTGATAGCTGAGCAAGTTACAAAGGTAATGAACTAACAAGCTACAAAGGTAATGAACTAACAAGCTACAAAGGTAATGAACTCACAAGTTACAAAGGTAATGAAACATGTAAGTAAATTTACTTACTTACGTTTATACATGGTTACAATCATGAACAAATTATAACGCAATGAACACTTCACTAGTCTACACCCGGTCATAACTGTAATGAGTTCTTGGTGCAAATTTTAATTGTTGGGTCACACACACACATATACATACACACTTACATATACACATACACACACACACACATACACACATATATATACATACACACACACACACACACACACATTAAGAACAGGTGGGGATTTGAGGAAGTGGAAGGAATGGATGGAATGGGTGAAAGGGACTACATAGTAGGAACAATTCAGTCTGAGGGCCATAAGGTGGTAATTGCTGTAATGTACAACCCGCCACAGAACTGCAGGAGGCCAAGAGAAGAATACGACGAGAGCAACAGAGCAATGGTAGACACACTAGCCGAGGTAGCCAGAAGAGCCCACATGGGGAGAGCAAAGTTACTAGTTATGGGTGATTTCAATCACAAAGAGATTGATTGGGAAAACCTAGAGCCCCATGGGGGTCCTGAATCATGGAGAGCCAAGATGATGGATGTGGTACTGGAAAACCTCATGCATCAACATGTTAGAGACACTACCAGAGAGAGAGGTGGGGATGATCCAGCAAGACTGGACCTAGTATTCACCTTGAGTAGTTCGGACATCGAGGATATCACGTATGAAAGGCCCCTTGGAGCTAGTGATCATTTGGTTCTGTGTTTTGATTATATAGTTGAGCTACAAGTGGAGAGGGAGTAGGAATAGGAAGGGAGAAACGAAACTACAAAAGGGGGACTACACAGGCATGAGGAACTTCCTACAAGACGTTCAGTGGGAGAGAGAATTGGCAGGAAAACCAGTAAAAGAAATGATGGAATATGTGACAACCAAATGCAAAGAGGCAGAGGAGAGGTTTGTCCCCAAGGGAAACAGAAGTAATGGGAAGACCAGAACGAGTCCTTGGTTCAGCCAGAGGTGTAGGGAGGCAAAAAGTAAGTGTAATAGAGAATAGAAAAAATACAGAAGACAAAGGACCCAGGAAAATAAAGAGATTAGCCGAAGAGCCAGAAACGAATATGCACAGGTAAGAAGGAGGCTCAGCGACAATATGAAAATGATATAGCATCAAAAGTCAAGTCTGACCCGAAGCTGTTGTATAGCCACATCAGGAGGAAAACAACAGTCAAGGACCAGGTAATCAGGCTGAGAAAGAAAGGTGGGGAGTTCACAATATACGACCAAGAGGTATGTGAGGAGCTCAACATGAGATTTAAAGAAGTATTTACACAGGAGACAGGAAGGACTCCAGGAATTCAGAATAGGGAGGTATACCAACAAGTGCTGGATGAAATACACACAACCGAGGAGGAGGTGAAGAAGCTGCTATGTGAACTCGATACCTCAAAAGCGGTGGGACCGGACAACATTTCTCCGTGGGTCCTTAGAGAGGGAGCAGAGATGTTGTGTGTGCCACTAACACAAATCTTCAACACATCCATTGAAACTGGGCAACTACCTGAGGCATGGAAGATGGCAAATGTAGTCCCAATTTTTAAGAAAGGAGACAGACACGAGGCATTAAACTACAGACCTGTGTCACTGACGTGTATAGTATGCAAAGTCATGGAGAAGATCATCAGGAGGAGAGTGGTGGAGCACCTAGAAAGACACAAGCTTATAAACGACAACCAGCACGGTTTCAGGGAAGGAAAATCCTGTGTCACAAACCTACTGGAGTTTTATGACAAGGTAACAGAAGTAAGACACGAGAGAGAGGGTGGATAGACTGCATTTTTTTGGACTGCAAGAAGGCGTTCGACACAGTTCCTCACAAGAGATTAATGCAAAAGCTAGAGGATCAGGCACACATAACAGGAAAAGCACTGCAATGGATCAGAGAATATCTGACAGGGAGGCAACAACGAGTCATGGTACGTGACGAGATGTCAGAGTGGGCACCTGTGACGAGTGGAGTTCCACAAGGGTCAGTCCTAGGACCTGTACTGTTTTTGGTATATGTGAATGACATAACGGAAGGGGTAGACTCAGAAGTGTCCCTATTTGCAGATGATGTGAAGTTAATGAGAAGAATCAAATCAATCGAGGATCAGGCAGGACTACAAAGAGACCTGGACAGGCTGCAAGCCTGGTCCAGTAAGTGGCTCCTTGAATTTAACCCTGCCAAATGTAAAGTCATGAACATCGGGAAGGGCAAAGAAGACCGCAGACAGAGTATAGTCTAGGTGGCCAAAGACTGCAAACCTCACTCAAAGAAAAAGATCTTGGGGTGAGTATAATACCGAGGACATCTCCTGAGGCACACGTCAATCAGATAACTGCTGCAGCATACGGGCGGCTGGCAAACCTAAGAATAGCGTTCAATACCTCACTAAGGAATCATTCAAGACTCTGTATACCATATACGTCAGGCCCATACTGGAGTATGCAGCACCAGTTTGGAACCCACACCTGGTCAAGCCGTCAAAAAATTAGAGAAAGTGCAAAGGTTTGCAACAAGACTAGTCCCAGAGCTAAGGGGATTGTCCTACGAAGAAAGGTTAAGGGAAATCGGCCTGACGACACTAGAGGACAGGAGGGTTAGGGGAGACATGATAACGACATATAAAATACTGCGAGGAATAGATAAGGTGGACAGAGACAAGATGTTCCAGAGAGGGGACACAGAAACAAGGGGTCACAATTGGAAGCTGAAGACTCCTATGAGTCAAAGGGATGTTAGGAAGTATTTCTTCAGTCATAGAGTTGTCAGGAAGTGGAATAGCTTAGAAAGCGACATAGTGGAGGCAGGAACCATACATAGTTTTAAGACAAGGTTTGATAAAGCTCATGGAGCAGGGAGAGAGAGGACCTAGTAGCAATCAGTGAAGAGGCGGGGCCAGGAGCTATGACTCGACCCCTGCAACCACAAATAGGTGAGTACAAATAGGTGAGTACACACACACACACACACACACACACACACACACACACAACAGGCCCAGCCTTCAATCGACATGTGCATAGGACAAAATGGCAATCAACACATGGGGAGAGCAAAGTTACTAGTTATGGGTGATTTCAATCACAAAGAGATTGATTGGGAAAACCTAGAGCCCCATGGGGGTCCTGAATCATGGAGAGCCAAGATGATGGATGTGGTACTGGAAAACCTCATGCATCAACATGTTAGAGACACTACCAGAGAGAGAGGTGGGGATGATCCAGCAAGACTGGACCTAGTATTCACCTTGAGTAGTTCGGACATCGAGGATATCACGTATGAAAGGCCCCTTGGAGCTAGTGATCATTTGGTTCTGTGTTTTGATTATATAGTTGAGCTACAAGTGGAGAGGGGAGCAGGAATAGGAAGGGAGAAACGAAACTACAAAAGGGGGACTACACAGGCATGAGGAACTTCCTACAAGACGTTCAGTGGGAGAGAGAATTGGCAGGAAAACCAGTAAAAGAAATGATGGAATATGTGACAACCAAATGCAAAGAGGCAGAGGAGAGGTTTGTCCCAAGGAAACAGAAGTAATGGGAAGACCAGAACGAGTCCTTGGTTCACCCAGAGGTGTAGGGAGGCAAAAAGTAAGTGTAATAGAGAATGGAAAAGTACAGAAGACAAAGGACCCAGGAAAATAAAGAGATTAGCCGAAGAGCCAGAAACGAATATGCACAGGTAAGAAGGGAGGCTCAGCGACAATATGAAAATGATATAGCATCAAAAGTCAAGTCTGACCCGAAGCTGTTGTATAGCCACATCAGGAGGAAAACAACAGTCAAGGACCAGGTAATCAGGCTGAGAAAGGAAGGTGGGGAGTTCACAATAAATGACCAAGAGGTATGTGAGGAGCTCAACATGAGATTTAAGAAGTATTTACACAGGAGACAGGAAGGACTCCAGGAATTCAGAATAGGGAGGTATACCAACAAGTGCTGGATGAAATACACACAACCGAGGAGAAGGTGAAGAAGCTGCTATGTGAACTCGATACCTCAAAAGTGGTGGGACCGGACAACATTTCTCCGTGGGTCCTTAGAGAGGGAGCAGAGATGTTGTGTGTGCCACTAACACAAATCTTCAACACATCCATTGAAACTGGGCAACTACCTGAGGCGTGGAAGATGGCAAATGTAGTCCCAATTTTTAAGAAAGGAGACAGACACGAGGCATTAAACTACAGACCTGTGTCACTGACGTGTATAGTATGCAAAGTCATGGAGAAGATCATCAGGAGGAGAGTGGTGGAGCACCTAGAAAGACACAAGCTTATAAACGACAACCAGCACAGTTTCAGGGAAGGAAAATCCTGTGTCACAAACCTACTGGAGTTTTATGACAAGGTAACAGATGTAAGACACGAGAGAGGGGTGGATAGACTGCATTTTTTGGACTGCAAGAAGGCGTTCGACACAGTTCCTCACAAGAGGTTAATGCAAAAGCTAGAGGATCAGGCACACGTAACAGGAAAAGCACTGCAATGGATCAGAGAATATCTGACAGGGAGGCAACAACGAGTCATGGTACGTGACGAGATGTCAGAGTGGGCACCTGTGACGAGTGGAGTTCCACAAGGGTCAGTCCTAGGACCTGTACTGTTTTTGGTATATGTGAATGACATAACGGAAGGGATAGACTCAGAAGTGTCCCTGTTTGCAGATGATGTGAAGTTAATGAGAAGAATCAAATCAGTCGAGGATCAGGCAGGACTACAAAGAGACCTGGACAGGCTGCAAGCCTGGTCCAGTAACTGGCTCCTTGAATTTAACCCTGCCAAATGTAAAGTCATGAATATCGGGAAGGGCAAAGAAGACCGCAGACAGAGTATAGTCTAGGTGGCCAAAGACTGCAAACCTCACTCAAAGAAAAAGAACTTGGGGTGAGTATAATACCGAGCACATCTCCTGAGGCACACATCAATCAGATAACTGCTGCAGCATACGGGTGGCTGGCAAACCTAAGAATAGCGTTCCAATACCTCACTAAGGAATCATTCAAGAATCTGTATACCATATACGTCAGGCCCATACTGGAGTATGCAGCACCAGTTTGGAACCCACACCTGGTCAAGCACGTCAAGAAATTAGAGAAAGTGCAAAGGTTTGCAACAAGACTAGTCCCAGAGCTAAGGGGATTGTCCTACGAAGAAAGGTTAAGGGAAATCGGCCTGACGACACTAGAGGACAGGAGGGTTAGGGGAGACATGATAACGACATATAAAATACTGCGAGGAATAGATAAGGTGGACAGAGACAAGATGTTCCAGAGAGGGGACACAGAAACAAGGGGTCACAATTGGAAGTTGAAGACTCCTATGAGTCAAAGGGATGTTAGGAAGTATTTCTTCAGTCATAGAGTTGTCAGGAAGTGGAATAGCTTAGAAAGCGACATAGTGGAGGCAGGAACCATACATAGTTTTAAGACTAGGTTTGATAAAGCTCATGGAGCAGGGAGAGTGAGGACCTAGTAGCAATCAGTGAAGAGGCGGGGCCAGGAGCTATGACTCAACCCCTGCAACCACAAATAGGTGAGTACAAATAGGGGAGTACACACACGTGGCAATGCTTTATTTACAGGGAGCGAAGTCAGGGTATTTTTCCAGAATGGTCTGTAATATACCACTGTGGATAAAATACTTTGACATATCTTGAACAGGTGGTGTCCCCCGCTGAACAACAACAAGGCTGCTTGTGGGAATGGTTATTTGTTTTTCCTTCCCGCAAACTGTAAGTAAGTTTATTCAGGTATACACAGATACAGTTACGAAGATTATCATACATAGCAGCATATGTGTAGAGAACCTAGGATAACCCAAAAAAGTCAGAGTGACTTATTTCCTTTGTCTGACTTTTTTTGGGTTATCCTAGGTTCTCTACACATATGCTTCTATGTATGATAATCAATGTAACTGTACTTACCTAATTGTGGTTGCAGGGGTCGATACTCAGCTCCTAGCCCCGTGTATCTGAATAAACTTACAGTTTGCGGGAAGGAAAAACAAATTCCCTTTTCCTCTAAGCACGAGGATTGGGCTTACACTTGAAATCACTTGATGCATTACCGAAAGGAGCAAGGTGAAGCGATCCTTTGCTGTCTTGAAGCCTGGTGCACTTTTCTCTTGCTGACTGAAATAAGTTCATGTTGGCATTTTCGCAAGAAAACACTTTCTCGTCAGCATTAAGCACTTGATATGGCTCAATTGATATGGACCCCAATGGAAATAAGTCACTCTGTCTGACTTTTGGGTTATCTCAGGTTTTCTACACATATGCTGCTATGTATGATAATCTATGTAACTGTATTTGTGTATACCTGAATAAACTTACTTACTTACTTACATAGCCACCCTCAGTAGGACCCCCACTGACTCAATGGTTTAACCCACGCGGGCGACCGTGAGTTCAAAATTTTTCCACTCCCATAAACCGTGTAATATCATTTTTACGTCGTGTTAGATAATAATGTGCCGCAATTCTTCAATCGTGCAATACCCGTAACGTGTAACATAATCTCGTGCTAAATGACGGTCTACTGTACCCAATAAGGTGCTCAGAACTTGGCAATTTGGCCAATTTCACACACATTTCAAAAGATGCTAATTTCAAAATGGGGTCTAGAATAAACAAGACAGACATTCCTGGTATTAAAATAACATTTTATCTGTTCATTAGTCACGTCTCCAGGCTCCTCTAACATTATTTTTGTTTTCCATTTTGAATTTTTATTCTCACAAAAAATAAAAGATTTGCTGTTATATATACTACTGCATCATTGTAAAAACGGTATAAATAATATCAGCGCACTTGTGAAAGAATATTAGACTCACCAGTTGACATGTATTGGATGTGTGCCATGATATGTTTACTCTTGAACGTCCGCAAAAATTAAACATTTTCGCTACTTTGAGCTCAATTTCAAGATACTTGTCATGGTGAAACCAATCAAAATCATCACAATTTCTGTAATATATCTTCCATTCTATCAATTGAGACCAAGAAAACAAGAATACAGCCATAAATACCATATGAAAATACACTCGAAAATTGCTGTTTAAACCAAAAACACGATCAGAATTTTTTTTTCCTCATTATGCACTGTGTGCTTCAGGATTTTTTTTATACTGCCCACACTGACCACGCAGACCCATTCTTTCATATGTAGGCCTGCCAGCTTTCTTCCACCAGATTTGAAGGCACTAGAATTTAGGCGTACAAGTACATGACCGACCCTGGTTGCAATGACATACTAGTACGGGACCGACCCTCAAAGGGTTAAGAGCATCAAGAAAGGTTGGAAGAGACTAGTCATGTGGCCAAAAACAAAGATATCATCTACGTGATGAAGCCAAAGAGAAAAACGTATCCTAATAGTAGGAAGTAGATCAGTTTCGACATAACACATAAAAAGATTAGTAAAGTCAGTAGATAGAGGAGAACCCATAGCAATACCAAAGGTTTGAGAATAAAATTTACATTGAAAGGAAAGAGGTAAAATCTACACGAAAGCGAATAAGATCAAGAAAGGCATCAGCGGGGATAAGATGAAGTAGACCTTCAATGGCCTTCACTCAGAAAACAGATCATCAAGAGGTACAATAGTTAAGAGAGAATGTCAAGACTTAGTATCTTACAAGTTGGAAGTGGCTGAACAAGTTCGATGAAGTGTGACGGAAGTGAGCAGGAGGAAAGGAACCAAGAAGAGTTTTGGCTATTCAGGAGGCAAGATGGTAGGAGACAGACCCTCCAGATGATATATGATGGGATGAAGGGGAATACTAGGTATGTGGGTTTAAGGAAGATATAGATATAAGGTAGAGGACAGACAGCACAACAACATTCAACAAGATCAAAGTCAGGAAAGAGAGCAAGAGGGTTGGAAATAAGGGGAATTTAGGTGTGAGTCACAAAACGAGGATTCAGTATTTTGGAGGTGATCCTCGCGATTGAGGACAACCACCAAATTGCCTTCGTCAGAACGTAGGATAACAATATTAGCAGGTCTTAACCCTTAAACTGTCCACACGTAGATATACGTTCACCTGCGTACTGCCCGGAATATTTTGAAAAAAAAAAAAAAAATTATAAATGAAGAGCGCATTTTTATAAACAGAATAGGCTAAAAAAAATTTTTAGGGCCAGTACTTACCGAGATATAAGCCCGCCAATTTGGTGCTGGATGCACACCTGACGGCAACATCAAGTCCTGCCGCTTTCAGAAGTATTGCCGATATACTTTTTTTTCTAGTTTTCATTTTAATTTATATAATTTTTATGTTCTGATAATTACAATTTACAATAGTTCCTGTGATTTCATAGCCAATCTTTGTTCTAACACTAATATTATGTACTGAAATAGTACTCAAATAGTCACAATCACACCAACAGGTGAACATTTTCGCCTACCTTGGTCATTTACTATTGTCTATAAATATATACGAAGTATTTATAGGTCCCAGCAATGTTTTAGACATCCAGGAGTATATATGAAACTCCTTGAAGAATGGTGTTATGACAATTGCCAGATAACTACTGATAAGGCAGTGACATTGATGAATGAATGTGTGCAGGGAACCCTAGCTCTTTCACTCTGTATCTATCTATCTGTGTCTTTCTGTCTGTCTGTCTGTCTATCTATCTATCTATCTATCTATCTATCTGTCTGTCTGTCTGTCTGTCTGTCTGTCTGTCTGTCTGTATCTGTCTGTCTGAATCTGTTTGTCTGTATCTGTCTGTATCCCTGTCTGTGTCTGTCTAGCTCTGCTTATCTGTCTTTCTGTCTGCCTGTGTGCCTGGAGTATATGAAACTCCTTGAAGAATGGTGTGTTGACAAGTGTCAGATAACTCTTGACAGCCCAGTGACATTTGATAAATGTCAGCAGTGCTGGAGGGAACCCTCCCTTTTTCAATGTCTATCTGTCTGCCTGTTTGTCTATCTGTCTCTGTCTATCTGTCTCTGTCTATCTGTCTCTGTCTATCTGTCTCTGTCTGTCTGTCTATCTGTCTGTCTATCTGTCTGTATCTGTCTGTCTGTATCTGTCTGTCTGTTTGTCAAGCTCTGCTTATTTCTGTCTAACTCTACTTATCTGTCTTTCTGTCTGCCTGTGTGTGTTGTCTTTCCGTCTGCTTGTCTCAGTCTCAGAGTGCGGCTCGTAAGCCAACAGGTATTATACACGATGCAGAAGTGAAGATGCATATTACTTGCCAGTCATGCTTATTATGCCTTATCTCTACAAGTATTGTATAGCACTTTGCCTGGAATTTTTGGGTTATCCTAGGTAATTTACACTATGTATAATAACTGTACTTATGTGTACATGTGAGAGAGAGAGAAATAGGACATATAGATATAGACAGACAAAGATATAGACAGATAGAGAGACAGCCAGAGACAGCCAAAGCCAGCCAGCCTGCCAATACATAAGAACATAAGAAAGAAGGAACACTGCAGCAGGCCTACTGGCCCATGCAAGGCAGGTCCATGTCACCCCCCAACTTAGACCAATGACCCACCTAGTCAGGTCACATCCTCTGAAGGAAGGAGCATGGCATCAGACCTAGTAGCACAAGCTAGTCAGGTCCAACTCACACCCACCCACAGCCACTCATGTATTTATCTAACCTATTTTTACTTTCCTCTTATAAGGGGAGTGTTAATGCGACATGACATCAGTGAATCCCTGGTGTTTGCCACAGTATTTGCTCTAGCTGGCACTCAATTGAACTGGTGCTCCCACAAGGTACTAAGTGGTCCCAGATTTTTTTAATACTGCGCACACTGAGGGTGCAGATCCATTCTCTCATGTCTAGGCGACTCAGGCCTATCGCACTAAATTTGAAGGAATGAAAAATAAAACGTTGATCTACGTTCGGGGCAGTACGCACGTGAACGTATATCTACGTGTGGACAGTTTAACCCTTTGGGGGTCGACAGGCCTTCTGAGGAAAGTGTTCCTGGGGTCGAAAAATATTCGGAAAAAAAAAAAATTATTTTTTCTTATGAAATGATAGTTTTTTTTTCTGAATCGAAATAGCTAAACAAAAATTTTTTGCGATCAATACTTACGGAGATATGGAGGATTCAAGTTGACCCAAAACGATCCGGTGACGGCATCATCGGCGACTTCCGGTTGGCCGGATCGTTTTTTTTTTTTAAGTTATTTTCTTATGAAATTTAATTTTTTTTTTTTCAAATAACTTTTATGGACTGTGAGACCAATATAAGTGCTGTTTTTCAAATATTCACTCGCTATTTCTTATAAAATAATGCCACAAAGTTTGTTATCACTAGTTTGTTTACAAAACATATTTACAACAATGTACAATCATATATATACACATATTGAGTCACTGCAGATGTTTCTAGAAGTTCTGCAGCCTGTGGAAGTCTCTGAAACATGGTTCCATGCACAATGGTGTTTCACATTCCACACACATAAAACGAGTGTCTTTGCGTTGCTGTGGGCGTCTTTTTGTATGTGCACAGACATAACACCTCTTCTGAGCCTTTTTCTTGCAAGCAGTAGCAGGCAGTTTTGTTAGGAAGTGTTCACCACCAAGCCTCAGACGAGAGGGTAGTTGTTGGTAATTTCGTGGGCGGTTTTCTATTGCAGGTGGTGTTTCTTGGTACTTGGTGATTATTTGCCTGATAACAGACAAACAAAATTCGCCATATGGTGGTTTGTTTGTGGTCTTCAACTTATAAACATTATAAGCATTGAGCATGGTAATGTCCAGAATGTGAAAAAAGAGTTTTATGTACCACTTATAACTCTTTCTAACACAATCAGCAAACCCAATCTGCATGTCACATTTGTCCACTAAGCGCATATTGAGAGTGTAATCCATCACAGCTGCAGGTTTTAGAATGGGTTCATCAGTCTCTCTATTCACCCTGCCACTGTCTGCCATTTCATTAGAGTGAATTGATGACAACAGTGTGACATCTCGTTTGTCATGCCACCGAAATGCCATGATATCATTGGCAGCAAACGCCTGCACCTCACCTCTACGAGTGCCTGCACTGAACCTAGGCATATGCTTACGATTTGCACGCACTGTACCGCACACATCTGTCATGTTCACTCGCAAAAAATCACTTAGGGAGGGGCTTGTGTACCAGTTATCAGTAAATAATATATGCCCCTTGCCAAGATATGGTTCCATCATTGTTCTAACCACATCACCAGAGATACCCAGTAACTTCCTGGTATCTTTCAATGTATTACTTCCAGTGTACACAATAATATCCAATACAATACCACTGTAGCAATCACAAAGCACAAACAACTTTATACCAAAGCGTTTCCTCTTGCTTGGTATATACTGCTTGAACGACAGTCTACCTTTGAACAGAATCAGTGACTCGTCAATAACAAGCTTCCTGAAGGGATAAAAATACATATTGAACTTCTCTTTCAGATACAGAAACACATTCCTAATCTTATATAACCTGTCGGATCTGTCAGGCCTGGTTTTGTCCGAAAAATGTAACATGCGTAGAAGTAGCACAAATCGATTCACTGGTATAATATCACTGAAAGCTGGTGTTGCAATCAATCTGTCTGTTGACCAATATGATTTGATACGGTGTTTATAAACATGCGGCATAAGCATTATTGTGGCAAAGAAAAGTACATCTCTGCCACAGTTGTCTCCTTCCACTGGTGTAGACGTGATTTTGGTGAAAGAATCGTGTTTGCCATGGTGTAATCGAAGTATCTGTTGCTTTCTCTGATAATAATGTCTATCAGGGGTTCGTCAAAGAATAACTGGAAACATTCCAGTTCACTGGCATTGTTCCCAAGTGGACAAGATGGGCGTAATCCACTGTGACTTTCATCAAACTGATGGGGATTGGGAATAAAATTGTTAGCTTCCTGCCAATCCCAGGTGCGGTCTGCTGGTGGGTACTGGATATTTACAGGTGGTTGTGGGGGTTGTAGAAGTGGAGGTTGTGGTTGTGGGGGTTGGTGGGTGGGTGAGGGTTGCCTTTGTTGTAACTGAGCTGAGTCAGCGGCGTGGGTGCCAGCATGGTCCACTGCTGGTGCCTCGCGCGCCACACCACCACCACCACTATCAGTTGCATGCACATTTCTCATACCAATTGCAACGCTATCATCATCATTTTCACTATCACTTCCTGTTGTACGCCCACGGGATGTACTCCGAGATGTACTCCTAACCCTTGGAAGAGCATATGGCACACTACCAGAGCGCATATACCGTCGTATATACTGACGCTTCACTGGTGAATATTCCTCTTCACTCGCGCTACTGGAACTATTTCGAAGGGCTTGGAGTTCATAGTCACTATCAGTATCATCACCATTGCTCACATCTGAGTCTGGGACATTAGAAAATAGGAGTTTCCGCCTTTGTTCTGGTACAACTGGCCGTGAACAAGACGCCACAGCACCAGAGGTGGACGGCTGTGGGTCGTCGGGGTTTTCCTCACTTATACCGGTATTATGGTCACTATTTTCGGTCACAACCGCCTCAAAACCTTGAAAGTCACCTTCACTAACACCCCCATCACTGTTAGAACTGTCACTGATGAATAAAAGTGTCCCAATTCGCCGAGGAGTAAGGTGTTTCTTGCTGCGAGGCATGGTGGAGAAGGTGTACTGAAATGGTGTTCCCACAATGCACCACTGGGTGCCCGATTTTCCTACTGCGCACACTGACCACGCAGACCCATTCTCTCATCCCTAGGCCTACCAGCTGTTTCCCGCTTAATTTGAAGCCGCTAGAATTTACGCGTACTAGTACGGCACCAACCCCTGCTCGTAAAACGTACTAGTACGGCACCGACCCCGAAAGGGTTAAGGGTTAAAGAGATAAGGGCAAGGTGACAGTGACGAGAAAGGTGGCTATCAGGGACAGGAATGAGAACACCACGAATGTCAGGGATACTGAGAGAGTAAGAGTGGCAAAAGGAATTAAAGGAACAGGTCAGATCAATACCAACACGAGGAGAGGGTGAAGTGGCAAAGGAAAGAAAAACCAAGAAGTTCTAGTTGATGTTGGGAAAGTGTGATAGAAGAAAGATTAGTAGTCACTGAGAGAGAATTTAGACCAGTGGTTATTTGAGATAAGACAGTGTAGTTTGTAATGTACTTCACCTGTTGATATCTCTGCAGGACTATACAAGTCATTCATAGCGTAACATTTCCTCAGTCAAATATCTTAACACAGAAGGGTCCTTATCTGTCTGCTTCAGAACTGTTGTTAAAAAAAAAAAATACTCCTTAACCCGTAAACGGTCCAAACGTATATATTTTATTTAATTTTTATGTTTTGATAATTACAATTTATAGTAGTTCTTTGTTCTAAGACTAATATTAGGTACTGAAATTGTACTCAAATTGTCACAAACACATTGACAGGTGGACATTTACTAATGTCTAGGAATATATACAAAGTATTTATAGGTTCCAGCAATATTTTGGATACGTGGGAGTATATAATAATAATAATAATAAGAATAATATTAGGAATAATAATAAGAATAATGAAAATAATAATAATAAGAATAATAAGTTCCCTTGAAGCATGATGTAAAACAAGTCAGTCCACTGCTGACAGTGATAAGATAAGATAATTGGTGACATTTGATGAGTGTACGCGAGGGTGCAGTGATAAGATAAGATAAGGGGTGACATTTGATGAGCATCCCACTCTGTTTTCACTGTTACACAACCATATCTGTCTGTCAAGCTCTCTGTCTATCTGTCTGTCAAGCTCTTTAACTGTCAAGCTCTGTCTATCTGCCTGTCTGTCAAGCTCTCTATCTGTCCGTCTAGCAACTAGCTCTCCCATCTCAGAGAGATCCACTCCTGAACCAACATGTCTGGTTCCTGAGCAAGTATAAATACGTATTTGCCAGTCATGTTTACACATTATATTTACAAGCACTTTGTCTGGATTTTTTGGGTTATCCTAGGAAATTTACACTATGTATAATTGTATTTGTGTACCTGTGAGACAGAGATAGACAGAGTCAGATAGACAGGCATAGGTTGTAAGACATTCTAAAAGGATGTTGCACAAATGTTGCACATGGGTTATTATCAAGGTTTTTGATATTTCCTCGACCACTTATGGCCATATCCACCTCAGAGCCACTAAACTCGGGGTCAGCATCACTTTCCACTTAAAATGGGAGAGTTAATACTACATGACATCAGTGAATCCCATGTGTTTGCCGTGCTGTTTGCTCTAGCTGGCGCTCAATTGAACTGGTGCTCCCACAACGTACTAAGTGGTCCCAGATTTTTTAATACAGCGCACACCAAGGGCTAAGACCCATTCTATGCTGACCAGCCACCTTAGGCCAATCGTGCCAAATTTGGAGGCAGGGAAAATAAAACGTAAATATATGTTTGGGGCAGTAGCAGTACTAACGTATATACAGTGGACCCCCGGCTAACAAACACCCTGGAAATCATACAATTTTTTTTTTTTTTCAACAAGTCGGCCGTCTCCCACCAAGGCAGGGTGACCCAAAAGAAAGAAAATCCCCAAAAGAAAATACTTTCATCATCATTCAACACTTTCACCACATTCATACATAATCACTGTCTTTGCAGAGGCGCTCAGATACAACAGCTGAGAATAGTCCCTCCCGGCTGTCACTATCCCAGACCCCTACTTTAAAGTGCAGGCATTGTACTTCCCATTTCTAGGACTCAAGTCCAACTAAATCAATTAACTGGTTTCCCTGAATCCCTTCACAAAATGTTACCCTGCTCACACTCCAACAGATCGTTATTTCCCAAAAACCATTCGTCTCCAGTCACTCCTATCTAACACGCTCACACATGCTTGCTGGAAGTCCAAGCCCCTCGCCGACAAAACCTCCTTTACCCCCTCCCTCCAATCTTTTCTAGGACGACCCCTACCCCGCCTTCCTTCCCCTACAGATTTATACGCTCTCCAAGTCATTCTACTTTGATCCATTCTCTCTAAATGACCAAACCACCTCAACAACCCCTCTTCAGCCCTCTGACAAATACTTTTAGTAACTCCACACCTTCTCCTAATTTCCACATTCCGAATTTTCTGCATAATATTTACACCACACATTGCGCTTAGACAGGACATCTCCACTGCCTCCAGCCTCCTCCTCGCTGCAGCATTTGCAACCCATGCTTCACACCCATATAAGAGTGTTGGTACCACTATACTTTCGTACATTCCCTTCTTTACCTCCATGGATAACGTTTTTTGTCTCCACAGATACCTCAACGCACCACTCACCTTTTTTCCTTCATCAGTTCTATGGTTAACCTCATCCTTCATAAACCCATCCGCTGACATGTCAACTCCCAAATATCTGAAAACATTTACTTCTTCCATAATCCCTCTCTCCAATGTGATATCCAATTTTTCTTTATTTAAATCGTTTGATACCCTCATCACCTTACTCTTATCTATGTTCACTTTCAACTTTCTACCTTTACACACTCTCCAAAACTCGTCCACTAACCTTTGCAACTTTTCTTTAGAATCTCGTATAAGCACAGTATCATCACCAAAAAGTAACTGTGCCAACTCCCATTTTACATTTAATTCCCCATAATTTAATCCCACCCCTCTCCCCAACACCCTAGCATTTACTTCTTTTACAACCCCATCTATAAATATATTAAACAACCATGGTGACATTACACATCCTTGTCTAAGACCTACTTTTACCGGGAAGTAATCTCCCTCTCTCCTACACACCCTAACCTGAGCCTCACTATCCTCATAAAAACTCTTTACAGCCTTCAGTAACTTAATACCTATTCCATACACTTGCAACATTTGCCACATTGCTTGCCTATCCACTCTGTCATATGCCTTTCCTAAATCCATAAAAGCAATGAAAACTTCTCTACCTTTATCTAAATACTGTTCACATATATGCTTCACTGTAAACACTTGATCTACACATCCCCTACCCACTCTAAAGCCTCCTTGCTCATCTGCAATCCTACTCTCTGTCTTACCTCTTATTCTTTCAATAATAACCCTGCCATACACTTTACCTGGTATACTCAGTATACTTATTCCCCTATAATTTTTACACTCTCTTTTATCCCCCTTCCCTTTATATAAAGGAACAATACATGCTCTCTGCCAGTCCCTAGGTACCTTCCCCTCTTTCATACATTTATTAAACAAAAATACCAACCACTCCAGCACTATATCTCCCCTGCTTTTAACATTTCTGTCATGATCCCGTCAGTTCCAGCTGCTTTACCCCCTTTCATTCTACGTAATGCCTCATGCACCTCCCCCACACTCACATCCTGCTCTTCTTCACTCCTAAACGATGTTGTACCTCCCTGGCCAGTACATGAAATTACCATCTCCCTTTATTCATTGACATTTAAAAGTTCCTCAAAATATTCCCGCCATCTACCCAATACCTCCAGCTCCCCATCTCCTAACTCCCCTACTCTGTTTTTAACTGACAAATCCATTCGTTCCCTAGGCTTTCTTACCTTGTTTATCTCACTCCAAAATTTTTTCTTGTTTTCAGCAAAATTTCTTGACAGAGCCTCTCCCATTCTTTCATCCGCTCTTCTTTTGTACTCTCTCACCACTCTCTTCACCTTTCTTTTACTCTCCATATACTCTGCTCTTCTATTTACACTTCTGTTTTGTAAAAACCTCTCATAAGCTACCTTTTTCTCTTTTATCACACCCTTTACTTCTTCATTCCACCACTCACTCCTCTTTCATCCTGCACCCACCCTCCTATAGCCACAAACTTCTGCCCCACATTCTAATACTGCATTTGAAAACTATCCCAACTCTCTTCAAACCCCCCACTACTCATACTTGCACTAGCCCACCTTTCTGCCAATAGTTGCTTATATTTCACCCTAACTTCCTCCTCCCTTAGTTTATACACTTTTACCTCTCTCTTACTTGCTGTTGCCATTTTCTTTTTGTCCCATCTACCTTTTACTCTAACTGTAGCTACAACCAAATAATGATCCGATATATCCGTTGCCCCTCTATAAACATGTACATCCTGAAGCCTACCCATCAACCTTTTATCCACCAATACATAATCCAGCAAACTACTTTCCTTACGTGCTATATCATACCTTGTATATTTATTTATCCTCTTTTTCATAAAATATGTATTACTTATTACCAAACCTCTTTCTACACATAGCTCAATTAATGGTTCCCCATTTACATTTACCCCTGGCACCCCAAATTTATCTACTACTCCCTCCGCAACATTTTTACCCACTTTAGCATTAAGATCCCCAACCACAATTACTCTCTCACTTGGTTCAAAACTCCCCACACACTCACTCAACATTTCCCAAAATCTCTCTCGATCCTCTACACTTCTCTCTTCTCCAGGTGCATAAACACTTACTATAACCCACTTTTCACATCCAACCTTTATTTTACTCCACATAATCCTTGAATTTATACATTTATATTCCCTCTTTACCTGCCATAACTGATTATTCAACATTATTGCCACTCCTTCTTCAGCTCTAACTCTATTTGAAACCCATTACCTAATCCCATTTATTTCTCCCCACTGAAACTCTCCTACCCCCTTCAGCTTTGTCTCACTTAAAGCCAGGACATCCAGCTTCTTTTCATTCATAACATCTACAATCATCTCTTTTTTATCATTTGCACAACATCCACGCACATTCAAACATCCCACTTTAACGGTTTTCTTCTTTTTCTTTTTAGTAAGCTATACAGGAAAAGGGGTTACTAGCCCATTGTTCCCGGCATTTTAGTTGACTTTTACAACACGCCTGGCTTACGGAGGAAAGATTCTTATTCCACTTCCCCATGGATATGAAAGGAAAAGCAATAAGAACAAGAACTATTAAGATAAAATCAAAGAAAACTCAGATGAGTGTGTATACATAAACGTGTACATGTTTGCGTAGCGTGACCTAAGTGTAAGTAGAAGTAGCAAGACGTACCTGAAATCTTGCATGTTTATGAGACAGAAAAAAGACACCAGCAATCCTACCATCATGTAAAACAAATACAGGCTTTCGTTTTACACTCACTTGGCAGGACGGTAGTACCTCCCTGGAGGTACGTGACATTATTTCTTAAGGAAGTAAATTTGTTCGGTAATGGCACTTGAGCAGGCTTCTGGAATGAAGTTTTTTCGTTAGCCGGGGGTCCACTGTATATGTGTGGATCGTTTACGGGTTAAATGTCATATTACCATTGACGATTGGTTGTCAACGCTCTGGCCTCACACACGTGGTTAAATCCTCAGTCAGGTGGAAACGGGCATGTTTCCTTACACCTGTCCCTGTTCACCTAGCAGAAAATAGGTACGTGGTTGGTTTAGTGATTGTCACTGTGAAATAAGTCACCATGGGTCCAAAGAAGCTTCCTAGTGGCACCCCTGTGGTAAAGAGAGTGAGGACCACCATCGAACTAAAGAAAGAGATTGTAGAAAAATATGAGTGGCGTACGTGTGAGTGAGCTTGCCAGGATGTACACCAAAAACAAATCTCGTATCGGCACTATCCTGGCAAAGAGAAATGAGATCAAGGAAGCTAATGTTGCAAAAGGGGTTGATATGTTAACGAAAAAAGAGATCGAAAACAGTTAATGAGGTTGAGAAGTTGTTGATGGTGTGGATAAACAATAAACAATTAACAGGTGATTGTATTTCCACGGTGATAATTTGTGAAAAGGCAAATAAGTTGCATGCAGATCTTGTGAAGACATTGCCTGGAACCAGTGGTGAGGAGAGTGATTTTAACCCTTTCAGGGTTTTGGTCGTACTAGTACGGCTTACGCCCTGGGGTTATGGACGCACCAGTACGCCTAAATTCTAGCGCCCTCAAATCAAGCAGAAACGGGCTGTTAGGCCTAGATGTGATAGAATGGGTCTGTGCGGTCAGTGTGCGCAGTATAAAAAAATTCCTGCACCACACAGTGCATAATGAGGAAAAAAAACTGACCATGTTTTTGGTTTAAAACAGCAACTTTACAGTCTATTTTCATATGGTATTTATGCTTGTATTCTCGTTTTCTTAGTCTCATTTTATAGAATAGATGATATATTACAGAAATAGAGATAATTTTGACTGGTTTCACGATGACAAGTACCTTGAAACTGAGCGCAAAGTAGCGAAAATGTTAGATTTTGGCCGATGTTCAAGAGTAAACAAATCACACCATGCGTCCAATACACATCAACTGGTGAGTCTAATATTCTTGCACAAGTGCGCTGATATTATTTATACCATTTTTACAATGATGCAGTTGTATACATAACAGTAAATCTTCTATTTTTTGTGAGAATAAAAAATCAAAATGGAAAGCAAAAGTAATGTAAGAGGGGCCTGGAGACGTGAATAATGAACAGAGAAGATGTTATTTTAGTGCCATGAATGTCTGCCTTGTTTATTCTGGATCCTATTTTGAAATTGGCATCGTTTGAAATTTGTGTGAAATTAGCCAAATTGCCATTTTCTGACCACTATTTTGGGTAGTTGAAATTGGTAAATAGGCGGTTTCTTGTACTCAATCGATAGAAGTAATGGAGTTCTAGCGAAATAGCTATAATTTTAGTAGACTGAAACATTGGAATTTGCCGAAAATAGGGCTCAAAGTGGGCGAAATCGCCGATGCGTAAATGTCATAGATACCGATAACTTCGCAAAAGCATAATTCTGTTAGTTTTCTATCAAATTTCATAATTTTTGTGGCGTTATGATCGGAAAATAGATTCTCTATCATTTCATAGGAAAGAATAATTTATTTATTTTTTTAAATTCTTGGACCCTGAGAACGAGTTTCGGAGAGGGTCCTTGGACCCTGAAAGGGTTAAAGCCAGCAGAGGCTGGTTTGAGAGGTTTAAGAAACGTAGTGGCATACACAGTGTTGAGACATGGTAAGGCAGCCAGCTCAGACAAACGTGCAGCTGAAAAGTTTGTGAGTGAATTTAAGGGGTTCGTAGAGGCTGAAGAATTCCTCCCCAACAAGTGTTTAATTGTGATGAAACTGGCCTGTTTTGGAAGAAAATGCCCAACAGGACCTTTATTACTCAGGAGGAAAAGGCACTGCCAGGACACAAGCCTTCAAGAAACACAATGTTAACAGGAATAATTTGTGTTTGTATTGGAAGGCTAACACTAATGCATGGGTCACTAAGGACTTTTTCGTGGAATGGTTGACTGGAGTGTTTGGCCCTAGTGTGAAGAAATACCTCCTGGAAAAGAAATTGCCACTCGAGTGCCTCCTGGTACTGGACAATGCTCCTGCTCATCCTCACAACTTGGGAGACTATTTGTCTGATGACCAGCAGGTCATTGCAAACTTCAAGTAACTGTACACCAAAGCAGTGTTTCAGAAGTGCTTTCAAATGACCTCGGACACTGAGTTGACCCTAAGAGAGTTCTGGAAAAATCACTTCAATATCGTGCATTGCATAGGCCTTATAGGTAAGGCTTGGGAGGGAGTGACTTCCAGGACTTTGAACTCTGCTTGGAGACCACCCTGACGACCCTGTGCCTGTTGTGGAAGATATTGTGGCATTGGGGAACAGGCTGGGGTTGGAGGTGAGTGGTGAGAATGTGGAAGAGTTGGTGGAGGAGCACAGGGTAGAGCTAACAACTGAAGAGCTGCAAGAGCTGGAACTGGAACAGCATCAGACCAGAGCTGAGGTTATTGCTTCACAGGAGGAGGGAGAGAGAGAGAAGGAGGTGCCTTCTTCAGTGATTAAAGAAATGTGTGGAATGTGGAATAGGTTACAAAGTTTTGTTGAAAAATACCACCCTGAGCAAGCTGAAATGAGCCATCTGTGCAACCACTTCAGTGACAGAGCCATGTTGCACTTTAGGAAAATATTAAACAGGCGCCAGAAACAGAGGACTGTGGACAGTTATTTCACGAGGCAGGGATCCAGTGACTCTCAAGCTGGTCCTAGTGGCATTAAAAGAAAAAGAAGGGAAGTAAGCCCAGATAAGGACTTGTTACCTGAAATCATTTTGGAGGGGGATTCCCCTTCCAACCACTAACACCCTATCCCTGTTATCCTCCCTATCTTCCAGATGCCTGCAACTCTCTTCAATAAAGGTAAGTAAATGTTATTTATTAATCTGTTTTTTATTATTTAGTATTAAACTGAATTTTTTGTGAATATTTTTGGATGTTTAGAACGGATTAATTTTATTTACATTATTTCTTATGGGAAATAAGGTTTCAAATTACGAACTTTTCGTGTTAAGAACTAGCTCCTGGAACGGATTAAGTTCGTTAGTTGAGGGACCACTGTATTAGGAGACAGAGAAAGTCATGCGGCTCTTAAGCATTTCACTCCTTGGGGGGAATTGTGTAACCTACTCTACAAAGACTTAGGCATCAGTGGGCATAAGTAATTTAAAAATCTTTACTATGAATATGCGTTCCCTATTTAAGCTTGGTAAGAAAGGCAGGACATACTTGAAACTCCAGTACCTTCTAAAGTGTAATGGAAAAGTAGCAAAGTGAACAGAAGCTCCAATAAACTAACCTACCTGGAGTATACCTGGGGAGCTTTTCGGGGGTCAACGCCCCCATGGCTCGGTCTAAGACCAAGCCTCGTGGTGGATCAGGGTCTGATCAACCAAGTTGTTACTGCTGGCAGCACGCAAACTGACGTACGAACCATAGCCCGGCTGGTCAGGTACTGACTTTAGGTGCCTGTCCAGTGCCTTCTTGAAGACAGCAGGGGTCTATTGTTAATCCACCTTATGTATGCTGGGAGGCAGTTGAACAGTCTTGGGCCCCTCACACTTATTTTGTCTCTGTGTACTCGTGGCACCCCTGCTTTTCATTGGGGGAATGTTACATCTCCTGCTGAGTCTTCTGCTTTCATAGGGAGTGATTTTCGTGTGCAAGTTTGGTACTAATTCCTCGAGGATTTTCCAAGTGTATATTATCATGTATCTCTCGCCTGCGTTCCATGGAATGCAAATCAAGGGATTTCAACCATTCCCAGTAATTTAGGTGCCTTATCGTACTTATGTGTGCCGTGAGGGGGAGAGGGAGGAGGGGGAGGGAGAGAGAGGGAGAGAGGGAGGAGGGGGAGGGAGAGAGAGAGGTGAGCATTGGTAATGCTAATAATATTGGTAGAATTACCGACAATATGTTAAGTAAAAGGACACAAATGCAACCATGAACCAGTCAACGCAGGGGTCTACACTATACCCTGTGGAGGCTGCGACAGAATTTATGTAGGAGAAACAGCAAGAAACCTCGAAACACGCATCAATGAACACATTAATGCATGCAGAAACGATAACCTGAACAACGCCTGCGTACAACACCGAAATTCCAACAATCATCTCATGAAATTCAAAGACGCCCGACTAGTAATCAAAGAAACTAATTTCCGTAGACGCAAATGCCTTGAATCAGCACTTATCTCTGTTTCTAACACAATTAAACAAAACAAAGGCAGCTTCACCATCTCTGAAGTCTTAGCAAGAATCCTCCTGAAAACAGTTAACCACACCATCACATAGTCTCTCCTGCTAATTCAACACAAGCACATCGTAGATGTGGAACACTCCTACAGGCCTTCTATATTTCAACCTCCAGCAAAAATATTTGTCTAACCTATTGTTATACTACCCAAGTATTTGTTTTATCACCTTTTACTTATGTGCATATTGATTGTTCTACCTTATTGTATTACTACTACTACTACTACTACTACTTATCACTACTACCTCGACCACCACTAGTATTTCACCTCACTTTGAGAGTATATAATAGACCACTGTGTCCATGTAACGCTTGTAACGGCTTGAGAAAGCTCCTGGAGAGCGAAACGTTGCCACATAAAATGTCACATTAGTTGCATTTGTGTCCTTTTACTTAACATTGGTAATGCTAGTGACAAATTAAGTTTTATTTAGAGCCTAACACTTTAATATTTCATTTTGTGTAGTGGTACGCTCAAAATTCTCCTCACCAACTTTAATAGGACCCATGACCACAACACAAGACACAGATCACTTTTTTATATACCCCGTGTTCATATCAACCTATGTAAAAATTCTATGCACATAAAGGGCCCCAGAATCTGGAATTCACTACCAGTAAATATTAAAATAATCTTGTCTGAAAATCAATTTAAGACTCAACTCAAAAACCACCTACTCACCCAAAACTAAATGATCATACTATAAACTACTCTGAAAAATGCTCATTATTACTTTCCTATACGATAATCTCAATTTTTAATAATATGTTACTATTATGTTACCCCTACTCAATCAAAACTAAATACAGTGGTACCTTGAGTTACGATGGTCCCCAAAATCGCCCTTTTATGTAAGTTTATTTTTTTCAATGCTTTTGTAAGTATATTTTTGGGGGTGTAAAAGGACTAGTCTATTTTATATTATTCCTTATGGGGATAAATTCGTTTGGTAATGGCACTTGAACAGCATTCTCGAACGAAAAAATATCGTAACTTGAGGTACCACTGTACTCATATTATAAGTTAATGTCAAAAAAGCTCAATGTTATTTTCCTTAAGATAATCTCAATTCCATATTACCATTACTGTAACAATCTATTATCATTATATAATAATTTAAACAGTAAAATTTCATCATATTGTAATTTTGAAAGCAATTTTTAACTAGAATAAACTCAATAAATTTCTCTAATATTAAGTACATAGTCTTTAAGTTACTAGAATAAGCTGCCCCTAATGCCATGGCATGCCAGTGGCTCTCCTTGCACTCAATTTACATTGTAACTAACAATACCTATGTAATCTGCAATCTGCAACGAAATAAAATTTACTTTATTTTACTTACTTTACAAAAAATTATGTCTTGGAGGAGGGGAGGTGGGAGTATCATATATATAATGCATTTATACGTGGATAACTTAATTAGTATAGTGATTAAAAGTTTTTAACATTCCCGTGACTATTTTAAGTATGTATTAGACATGTGCAACACTTGGATATCTTTATTGAAGAAACTTTTGCCACGCAGTGCTTCATCAGTCCTAAACAAAGAAGAATGTTGAAGATGAGGAGGAGTTTTAGATAATCAGTCCCTCAGCCTGGAGTTGATGTAATCAGTCCGTCAATCTTGAAAAGATTGAATTACGTACTTCAAACTCCTGATCTTCACCATTCTTTTTTGTCTAGGACTGATGAAACCACTGTGTGGCGAAACGTTTCCTCAGTAAAGATACTCAAGTGTTGAACATGTGTCTTAATTTATCAATTGCCGGTTCTCTACCTGGAGTTTACCTGGAGAGAGTTCCGGGGTCAATGCCCCTGCGGCCCGGTCTGTGACCAGGCCTCATGCTGGATCAGGGCCTGATCAACCAGGCTGTTACTGCTGGCCGCACACAATCCAACGTGCGAACCACAGCCTGGCTGGTCAGGTACCGACTTCAGGTGCCTGTCCAGTGCCTGCTTGAAGACAGCCAGGGGTCTATTGGTAATCCCACTTATGTAAGCTGGGAGGCAGTTGAACAGTCTTGGGCCCCTGACACTTATTACGTTCTCTCAACTTTCTAGTGGCATCCCTGCTTTTCATTGGGGGGATGTTGCATCGTCTACCGAGTCTTTTGTTTTTGTAGGAAGTGATTTTCGTGTGCAAGTTTGGTACTAATCCCTCTAGGATTTTCCAAGTGTATATAATAAAGTATCTCTCCCGCCTGCATTCTAGGGAGTACAGGTTTAGGAACTTCAAGCGTTCCCAGTAATTGAGGTGGTTTATCGCAGTTATGCGTGCCATGAAGGTTCTCTGCACATTTTCTAGGTCAGCAATTTCACCTGCCTTGAAAGATGCAGTTAGTGTGCAGCAATATTCCAGTCTAGACAGAACAAGCGACCTGAAAAGTGTCATCATGGGCTTGGCATCCCTGGTTTTGAAGGTTCTCATTATCCATCCTGTCATTTTTCTAGCAGATGCAATTGCTACAGTGTTATGGTCCTTGAAGGTAAGATCCTCTTGACATGATCACTCCTAGGTCTTTGACATTACAGTGGACCCCCGGATTATGTAATTTTTTCGTTTGAGAATGCTGTTCAAGTGCCGTAACCAAAAGAATTTGTTCCCATAAGGAACAATGTAAATTAGATTAGTCTTTTTAGACCCCCCAAAAATACACTTACAAAAATAAACTTGCATAAAAGGGCGAGTTTGGAGACTATCATAAACCGGGGATCCACTGTAGTTTTTCGCTCTATTGTATGGTTGGAATTTGTTTTATACTCCGACAAAATTTTAATTTCCTCACGTTTTCCATATCGGAGTACAGTAGAACGTCATTTAGCACGATAGTTACGTTCCTGAAAAAGTCGTGTTAGATAATTTCGTCTTAAATAATTAACAGAACTTATGGGAAAAATAGGGTTACGTGTTTGAGAGTCCCCAAAAAGCCAAACAAGTTTTTTTAGACCAACATATCTTGCAAAAATTGAAGGCGAATATGTAATTTTAGTTCATTGTCATGATCTATTACTGCTTAAGACTACAAATGCAATAGAAATAATAGTATTTCTTACCTTAAATTGTGGGTAATGATGTTTGTGGATGGTAGTGAAGAGTGGATATGGATGGTGTGTATCTACTGAGCTGAGGTGGATATGTAATTTTAGTTCATTGTCATGATCTATTACTGCTTAAGACTACAAATGCAATAGAAATAATAGTATTTCTTACCTTAAATTGTGGGTAATGATGTTTGTGGATGGTAGTGAAGAGTGGATATGGATGGTGTGGCCCTACTGAGCTGAGGTGGATATGTAATTGTAGTGCATTGTCATGATCTATTACTGCTTAAGACTACAAATGCAATAGAAATAATAGTATTTCTTACCTTAAATTGTGGGTAATGATGTTTGTGGATGGTAGTGAAGAGTGGATATGGATGGTGTGGCCCTACTGGGCTGAGGTGGATAGTAGAAGTTCTTGAACTGAAGTCGATGGTTGAACTGAGTGTCTAACTTTAAGTCAGTCAAGCCATTCAGTAAGTCAGTCAAGCCATTCAGTAAGTCAGTCAAGTCATTCAGTAAGTCAGTCAAGTCATTCAGTAGGTCAGTCAAGTCATTCAGTAGGTCAGTCAAGTCATTCAGTAGGTCAGTAAAGTCATTCAGTAAGTCAGTCAAGTCATTCAGTCAGTCAGTCAAGTCATTCAGTCAGTCAGTCAAGTCATTCAGTCAGTCAGTCAGTCAAGTCATTCAGTCAGTCAGTCAAGTCATTCAGTCAGTCAGTCAAGTCATTCAGTCAGTCAGTCAAGTCATTCAGTCAGTCAGTCAAGTCATTCAGTCAGTCAGTCAAGTTAGTCAGTCATTCAGTCAGTCAAGTCAGTCAGTCAGTCAGTCAGTCAAGTCAGTCAGTCACACAAACTTATGTTTACATCTTTTTATGTGTACAAAGTAACACTTCATTACGGCCACGGGTTATGTCTTGTCTAATATCTTTGTATTCTTCGTTAATTCAAGATCAAAACACAATTCACTCTTTATTTTATTCTTCACAAACACAGCTGGCTTGTAGCCAGGACTTCTTAACGCGTATGAAATACGTACGAATGCTGGGGTCCGTGGTGGGTGGGTAAGGCGGGTGGTGTCTGCTGAACCACAACAACAGTAGTAATAACAAGACTGCTGCTTGTGAGAATGGTTACTTGTTTTTCCTTCCCACAAACTGTAAGTAAGTTTATTCAGGTATACACAGATACAGTTACGAAGATTATCATACATGGCAGCATATGTGTAGAGAACCTAGGATAACCCAAAAAAGTCAGAGTGACAGTATTTCCATTGACTGACTTGGGTTATCCTAGGTTCTGTACACATATGCTGCTATGTATGATAATGTATGTAACTGTACTCACCTAATTGTGGTAGCAGGGGTCGAGACTCAGCTCCTGGCCCCGTGTATCTGAATAAACTTAGTTTACAGGAAGGAAAAATTCCCTTTTCCTCAAAGCATGAGGATTCTTAGGCAGTAAATAACCATGCGCTCAAAATTTTTCCCCTCCTGCCGAACCGTGTAATATCATCTTTACGTCGTGTAAGATGATAATGTGTCGCAAATCTTAAATCGTGCAATACCGGTAACGTGCAACATAATCTCGTGCTAAATGACGTTCTACTGTAATTGAAATTTCTCATCATTGAACTTCATATTGTTTTCTGCAGCCCATTTAAAGATTTGGTTGATGTCTTCAATGGTGGACACTGTCATGCAGATTCGAGTGTCGTCTGCAAAGGAAGACACGGCACTGGCTTATATCCCTGTCTATGTCCGATATGGGATGAGGAACAAGATGGGAGCGAGTACTGTGCCTTGTGGAACAGAGCTTTTCACTGTAGCTGCCTCAGACTTTACTCTGTTGACTACTGTGTTCTATTTGTTAGGAAATTATAGATCCATCTACCAACTTTTCCTGTTATTCCTTTATCATGCATTTTGTGTGCTATTACACCATGGTCACACTTGTCAAAGGCTTTTGCAAAGTCTGTGTATATAACATCTGCATTCTGTTTGTCCTCTAGAGCATCCAGGACCTTGTCGTAGTGGTCCAGTAGTTGGGACAAAGAGGAGCGACCTGCTCTAAACCCATGCTGCCCTTGGTTGTGTAACTGATGGGTATCTAGATAAGTGGCAATCTTGCTTCTTAGAACCCTTTCAAAGATTTTTATGATATGGGACGTTAGTGCTATTGGTCTGTAGTACATAGTTCTTTGCTATTGCTTTACTGCCCCCTTTGTGGAGTGGGGCTATGTCTGTTGTTTTTAGTAACTGCGGAACGACCCCAGTGTCCATGCTCCCTCTCCATAGCATGCTAAAAGCACGTGATAGGGGCTTCTTGCAGTTCTTGATGAACATGGAGTTCCAGGAGTCTGGACCTGGGGTGGAGTCTATGAACAATTTATCTACATACAGTCATACCTCGGTTAACGATATTAATCCGTCAGAGAGGGCATATCTGTTACCGAATCAATCGTTAACCGAATCAATTTTCCCCATAAGAAATAATGGAAATAAAATTAATCCATTCCAGACTTCCAAAAGTAGTAAAATAAAATGTTTTTTAGAACTTTTTGACATTAAATAATACACAATTTAATGAACATTAAAGAAATACACATGTAAATATAGTACAATAACATGTCACTTACATTTATTGAAGAGTTGTTGATGTGTGGAGGATGGGAGAAGGTGTAGTAGTATGCTAGTGTTTGGAAGGGGAATCCCCTTCCATTAACACTGCAGGTACCAAGTTCTTTTCTGGGGTTACTTCCCTTTTTCTTTTAATGCCAGTAGAACCAATTTGAGAGTCACTGGACCCCTCTCTAACCAAAAATCTGTCCAGGGAGCTCTGTCTCTGGCGATTCTTTAACACATCCCTGAAATGACACACCACTGTGTCATTGTACAGGTTGCCAGCACGGCCTGCAACAGCATGGTTAGGGTGATATTCATCCATAAAGCCTTGCACATCAGTCCATTTGGCACAGATCTCCCTAATCCTTGAAGAAGGCACCTTCTTCCATCTCTGTTCCACCTCCTCCTCCTCTGAACCATTGTCCTGACCTGTGGTCTCTTGTTGCAGTTGCTGTTGAAGCTCTTGCAGATCTTCAGTGGTTAGCTCTTCCTTGTGCTCCTCCACCAACTGTTCCACATCCTCACCACTCACCTCCAACCACATAGACTTGCCCAGTTCCACAATTTCTTCCACAAAAGGCTCAGGGTTCTGAGGCTCATCCCCAAATCCTTCAAAATCCCTCTCTAGGACACAGTCTGGCCACAATTTTCTCCAGGCAGAGTTCAAAGTCCTGGTAGTCACTCCCTCCCAAGCCTTACCTATAAGGTTTACACAATGCAGCATATGGAAATGGTTTTTCCAAAAGTCTCTTATGGTTATATTCATGTCTGTGGTCACATCAAAGCACTTTTGAAACATTGCTTTGGTGTAGAGTTTTTTAAAGTTGGAAATGACCTGCTGGTCCATGGGCTGGAGGAGAGGAGTGGTATTAGGGGGCAAGAACTTCACTTTGATGAATTTAAACTCCTCCACAATTTTCTCTACCAAGTTTGGAGGATGACAAGGAGCATTGTCCATTATCAGGAGGCACTTAAGTGGCAAATTATTGTCCAATAGATATTTCTTCACACTGGGGCCAAACACGCCATTGAACCACTCTAAGAAAATGTCCTTTGTGACCCATGCCTTTCTGTTAGATTTCCACATCACACACAAGTTAGACTTGCTGACACCGCATCTGCCAAACACTCGGGGATTTTCAAAAAGATACACCAGTAAAGGCTTCACTTTGCAATCACCACTGGCATTAGCACAAAGCATCAAAGTTAGCCTGTCTTTCATAGGCTAATGTCCTGGCTGTGCCTTTTCTTCCTGAGTAATGAAGGTCCTGTTGGGCATTTTCTTCCAAAACAGGCCTGTTTCATCACAATTAAACACTTGTTGGGGGAGGAATTGTTCAGCCTCTATGTACTCCTGGAATTCAGGCACATATTTTTCAGCCGCAATTTTGTCAGAACTGGCTGCCTCACCATGCCTCACAACACTATGTATGCCACTTCGATTCTTAAATTTGTGAAACCAGCCTCTGCTGGCTTTAAATTCGCTCACTTCAGCACTCGTTGCAGGCATTTTCTGAAACAGTATCTCCTGCTAACTGTTTCTCGTTGATCCACACCAACAACAACCTTTCCACATCTTCCAGCACTTGTGGTCTCTGTTTTGTGAACACAGATGAACCTTTTGCAACAACAGCTTCCTTGATTTTACGTGTATTTTTCTTGGCCACAATGGTAGCGATGGTAGAAAAGGCTTTACCATACAGCCTGGCCAGCTCACTGATACGCACTCCACTTTCATATTTTTCTATTATCTCCTTCTTCAGTTCTATCGTACATGTATTTCTGTTCCTCTTTGCCACAGGCTTACCACTAGGATCTTTCCTTGGACCCATGGTAGCTTACTTAGCAGTTGCAAGCACTAAAAACAGTGGAATAATGACAATACAGTGGTACCTCGACTTACGATGCTATCATCTTACGTTATATTCGATATCCGATACTTATAACGTAAGAAATTTGAATGCGACATCCGATGATTGATTCGTCTTACGACTTTCGTACCGGACCTGTCCGCTTGGCGCCCAGCTGAGCGCGCACTCCAGGGAGCGTCAGTGCTATTGTTTACAAGCGAGAGCGACCACCCACCCACACCCACGCATTCATACCAGTATATTGTCATTATTCCACTGTTTTTAGTGCTTGCAACTGCTAAATAAGCCATCATGGGCCCCAAGAAAGCTCCTAGTGCCAAGCCTGTGGTAAAAGTGCAGAGGAAGTTGCAGGGAGTAGCGGGCATGCATGCAGGGAGTGTAGCAAGGATGCAGGGAGTGTAGCAAGGATGCAGGGAGTGTAGCAAGGATGCAGGGAGTGTAGCAAGGATGCAGGGAGTGTAGCAAGGATGCGTAGCAGGATGCAGGAGTGTAGCAAGGATGCAGGGAGTGTAGCAAGGATGCAGGGAGTGTAGCAAGGATGCAGGGAGTGTAGCAAGGATGCAGGGAGTGTAGCAAGGATGCAGGGAGTGTAGCATAGCAGGAGTGTAGCATATGCAGGGAGTGTAGCAAGGATGCAGGGAGTGTAGCAAGGATGCAGGGAGTGTAGCATTCATGCAGGGAGTGTAGCATTCATGCAGGGAGTGTAGCATTCATGCAGGGAGTGTAGCATTCATGCAGGGAGTGTAGCATTCATGCAGGGAGTGTAGCATTCATGCAGGGAGTGTACCATTCAAAGAAAAAGGCCAGTAACCCCAGAAAAGAACTTGGTACCTGCAGTGTTAATGGAAGGGTATTCCCCTTCCAAACACTAGCATACTACTACACCTTCTCCCCTCCTCCCATCCTCCACACATCAACAACTCTTCAATAAATGTAAGTGACATGTTACTGTACAATATTTGCATGTGTATTTATGTATTCTTTATTAAATTATTTATTATTTAATGTCCAAAAGTTCTAAAAAATATTTTATTTAACTACTTTTGGAAGTCTTGGACGGATTAAATTTATTTCCATTATTTCTTATGGGGAAAATTGATTCGTTTAACGATTGTTTCGTCTTAAGATATGCCCTCTCTGACGGATTAATATCGTAAGTCGAGGTACCACTGTATACTGGTATGAATGCGTGGGTGTGGATGGGTGGTCGCTCTCGCTTGTAAACAATAGCACACTGACGCTCCCTGTAGTGCGCGCTCAGCTGGGCGCCACGCGGACACGTCCGGTACGAATGTCGTTACCCGAAGCAAACATCGTTACCCGCAATCATTTTTTTTACGTTATAAATATCGTTACCCGAAACTATCGTTAACTGACAGCATCGTTACCCAAGGTATGACTGTATATCAGATCACTTTTAAATTGTAGCTACAGTGAGAGTAAAAGGTAGATGGGATACAAGGAGAATGGAAACAGCAAGTAAGAGAGAAGTGAAGATTTATAAACTAAAGGAGGAGGCGGTTAGGGTAAGATATAAACAACTGTTGGAGGACAGATGGGCTAGTGAGAGTATAATCAGTGGGGTAGAAGAGGTATGGGGTAAGTTTAAGAATATAGTGCTAGAGTGTTCAGCAGAAGTTTGTGGTTATAGGAAAGTGGGTGCGGGAGGGAAGAAGAGCGATTGGTGGAATGATGATGTAAAGAGAGTAGTGAGAGAAAAAAAGTTAGCATATGAGAGGTTTTTACAAAGTAGAAGTGATGTAAAGAGGGATCAGTATATGGAGAGAAAAAGAGAGGTTAAGAGAGTGGTAAATCAGTGTAAAAATAGAGCAAATGAGAGGGTGGGTGAGATGTTATCAACAAATTTTGTTGAAAATAAGAAAAGGTTTTGGAGTGAGATTAACAAGTTGAAAAAGCCTAGGGAAAGAATGGATTTGTCAGTTAAAAATAGGAGAGGAGAGTTATTAAATGGAGAGTTAGAGGTATCGGGAAGATGGAGGGAATATTTTGAGGAATTGTTAATTGTTGATGATGATAGGGAAGCTGTGATTTCGTGTATAGGGCAAGGAGGAATAACATCTTATAGGAGTGAGGAAGAACCAGTTGTGAGTTTGGGGGGAAGTTCGTGAGGCAGTGAGTAGAATGAAACGGGGTAAAGCAGCTGGGATTGATGGGATAAAGATAGAAATGTTATAGGCAGGTGGGGATATAGTTTTAGAGTGGTTAGTGTTTTTATTTAATAAATGCATGGAAGAGGGTAAGGTACCTAGGGATTGGCAGAGAGCATGCATAATTCCTTTGTATAAAGGCAAAGGGGATAAAAGAGAGTGCAAAAATTATAGGGGAATAAGTCTGTTGAGTATACCTGGTAAAGTGTATGGTAGTTATTATTGAAAGAATTAGGAGTAAGACGGAGAGCAGGATAGCGGATGAACAAGGAGGCTTTAGGAAGGGTAGGGGGTGTGTAGACCAAGTGTTTGCAGTGAAACATATAGGTGAACAATATTTAGATAAGGGTAAAGAGGTATTTGTGGCATTTATGGATTTGGAAAAGGCATATGATAGGGTGGATAGAGGTGCAATGTGGCAGATGTTGTAAATGTATGGAATAGGAGGTAGGTTATTGAAAGCAGTGTAAAGTTTTTACGAGGATAGTGAGGCACAGGTTAGAGTATGTAGGCGAGAGGGAGATTATTTCCCAGTACGTAAAAGTAGGCCTTAGACAGGGATGTGTGATGTCACCGTGGTTGTTTAATATACAGTCTCTCCTCACTTAATGACGGAGATAGGGGCCTAAGACCCCGTCAGTAAACATTTCGTCGCTAATCGAGGAATCACCCCTTACTGACACTTCAAAAGTGTCACCACCCAAAATTAAAACATTCAGTTTTATGTTTGCTGGGAAATTCCTTTCAATCTGTGTATTATTACCGGTAATACAAAATGAAATAGGTCAATGACTTACTTCCGAGATATTCCAGGAAACACCTGCATAGCTGATTACTTGGGATTTTTTTTTTTTGAAAAATCACACTTTTTTCACTGTTTGCATAGGGTAAGAGTGATCTTCTATAGTTACCCTTCACACGCGTAGACGTTTCTTGGTCACTTTTTTTCATCCTCCGCCCTCCACCCTTCAATACCTCTTATATAATGTCAGTTATCATCATGCGAACACGCTTCTACATTATTTATGCTTTTACGTACCTAATATTCTTCTGGAATAAAATTATAGGTAGGTAATATTTATTTGTAGTAATTAGTATAATTATACAATATTTTATAGCTGTAGTCCGCCACGTAATGCTCGCAGCCCACCTTCTACCGTGACCACCTGACTTTTAAGCCACTCTCTAATTGCAAGTACCTCCGAAGAGTTGATCGTTGCAATTAGCAAAAGTAATCTAAGTATCAAGATGCATCATAAGAAATGTAGATTAAAATTCCGTTCACTTACATAATTCCATGTAGAAGTATAATGTTCAACTGTTAGTGTATTTGATATTTATAAATAGCTAAAGTTATTTTTGGGTTACTTAGTTTGTAATATCTTGATAATGTTGAGACGCATTGACAGCTCCGAGCGTTAACTGGGTATTGTATTAAAAATAAAATGAAACTCCAACCTGATAACTTTATTTTAATTTGCATAACTCTTATATATGTATTAAAGAAAACAATAAAAAGTAAAATACACATACGAGTTAAGCTTACAGAAAAATAAATTAAATTCACCATCTAACATCGTTACGAAGTGGGAGGAGCTAAATGAGAGAGGAAGGCGAGCAGTAGCATTCAGTGTCTGGTGAGTCGTCATAGGTGTTGGATGTTAGCCGTGGCGGTAATAATATGTTGTGTAATTACGCTAGCATTAGTAATAAAGGTTGTCTATCTATTACATTTATTCCAAATTTATATCAGAAACATGATAAATACCCTAGAACTGTAATAAAGACGCTGAAATGAATAATATATGCCATATTATGTGTGTGGGGTAGAGGTGGAAGATGCCACTCTGAGATTAGATACGTTGTTTACATCAGGGGAAACATGCCTAGATCACTCTTGTCATAAAAAAAACGCAAAAATAGCGTTTATTATTATTATTTATAATAATTTACAATAATAATAAATAATAATAATAATAATAATGATGATAATAACAATCACTCTGGAGTGCTTAATGTCAGCTACCAAACCTATACGAAATACGTATGACATTTACAGCGCCCCAGAGTGATTATTAATTACAGTGGACCCCCGGCTAACGAACACCCTGGAAATCGTACAATTTTGTAAGTACAGTGGACCCCCGAGTTTCGAAAAAACTTCATTCCAGAAGACTGCTCAAGTGCCATTACCGAACGAATTTACGTCCTTAAGAAATGATGTCATGTAGGTTAGTCTATTTCAAACCCTCAAAAGTACACTTACAAAAGCACTTACAATATTATACTTACATATTGCACGATTTTCGGGGTTTACGAAACTCGGGGGTCCACTGTATAATATTGTAAGTGCTTGTTGAAGTGTATTTTTGGGGGTCTGAAATAGACTAACCTACGTGACATTATTTCTTAAAGGAGTAAATTCGTTTGGTAATGGCACTTGAGCAGGCTTCTGGAATGAAGTTTTTACGAAACTCGGGGGTCCACTGTACGTGACATTATTTCTTAAGGACGTAAATTCGTTCAGTAATGGCACTTGAGCAGTCTTCTAGAATGAAGATTTTTCGTTAGCCGGAGGTCCACTGTATTATGTATTTTTTATTATTATTATTATTATTATTATTATTATTATTATTATTATTATTATTATTACCATCAACATACCTTGTTCACTGAGTACAGTAGGGCCCCGCTTTCGGGATTCGCCTTTTGGCATTCCGTTCATACGGCGAGTTCAAATTATGACCAAAACTTTTGTATATAGCGAGGGTCTTTCAGATACGGCGCGCGCCACCGGTTTGTTTACATTTTCCATTAGGACATCTCTCTATTATGTAATAATCACTCTTGGGCACATTAAATGTCCAATTTTACTTCAATATAGACATTTTCATTAATCCATCTATGATATTTTCTTCAAAATTATATAAGAAATACGTTACATAGCATATAAACATGCTGTTTATATGCTATGTAGGTGTGGTTGCCGGGCGGAGGGAAAACATTACGTAATACTAATAATAATCACTCTTGGGCACATTACATGTCTTATTTTACGTTAATATACACATTTTCATTAATCCATCTATAATATTTTCTTCAAAATTATACAGTCATCCCTCGGTTTTCGGTTTTAATCTGTTTCAGATGGATCGGCTAAAACCAAAATCGGCAAAAACCAAAACTATTTTCCCCATAAGAAATAATGGAAATTCAATTAATCCGTTTCAGAAACCCAGAAGTTTGGAAAAAAAATTTTTTTGGGGGCCTTAAAGATAGATTTACATGCACAAATGAATGAACTGAATGTGGCACTTACCTTTATTGAAGACTGATGTTGCTGGATGGGAGAGAGGGAAGAGGGGAGAGGAAGAGACCTAATTTTGGAAGGAAATCCCCTCCATCTGGACTTTAGGTACCAAGTCCTTATCCGGGGTCACTTCACTGCATACATGCTACACTCCCTGCATACATGCTACACTCCCTGCATACATGTTACACTCCCTGCATACCTGCTACACTCCCTGCATACCTGTTACACTCCCTGCATACATGCTACACTCCCTGCATACATGCTACACTCCCTGCATACATGTTACACTCCCTGCATACATGTTACACTCCCTGCATACCTGCTACACTCCCTGCATACCTGTTACACTCCCTGTATACCTAATACACTCCCTGCATACCTGTTACACTCCCTGCATACCTGCTACACTCCCTGCATACCTGCTACACTCCCTGCACTGTATCCTGTTACACTCCCTGCCATGCTACACTCCCTGCATACCTGTTACACTCCCTGCATACTGTTACACTCCCTGCATACCTCACTCCTGCACCTGCTACACTCCGCATACCTGCTACACTCCCTGCATACCTGCTACACTCCCTGCATACCTGCTACACTCCCTGCATACCTGCTACACTCCCTGCATGCATGCTACACTCCCTGCATGCATGCTACACTCCCTGCATGCATGCTACACTCCCTGCATGCATGCTACACTCCCTGCATGCCTGCTACACTCTTAAACTCCATCGTGTTTCTCACTTTCACTATCATATTTTTCTATTATTTCTTTCTTCACTAGGAGCTTTCTTTGGGCCCATGGTAGCTTATTTAGTAGTCACACACAATAATCAAGGCCCAAAAACAATGAATTGTTAATAAATGTTTTGTATAAACTCCTGGGGTGATGTTCACTCAAGTGTAAACAATGCTAGACTGCGTGACAATGTGCGGGGGTGGCGGGCCTATGGCCTTTGTATGTGCGCGGCACTGGTGGACAGGTCCCATACGGTCGGCGAAAACTAAAACAATCGTCGAAAACTAAGACAAATTTTCCCTGAAAAAAGTCGGCGAAAACCAAAATCGGCGAAAACTGGGACAAGCGAAAACCAAGGGATGACTGTATAAGAAACACGTTACAAAGCATATAAACATGCTGTTTATATGCTATGGTGTTGCCAGGCGGAGGGAAAACATTACGTAATACTAATAATAATCACTTGGGCACATTAAATGTCTTATTTTACGTTAATATAGACATTTTCATTAATTCATTTATGATATTTTCTTCAAAATTATTTAAAAACACGTTACATAGCATATAAACATGATACATACACCCACAGAATAAAAATTGACAAATATGAGATTTGTTTACCAAGCGACTTTGTAGGAGTGTCGGAAGAATTACGTTTTCTCTAGTGAGAATGGGAGTGATGCTGTTTGTTTATTTTGTACTAACTTGTACACACTGTAAGAGTATTTGTATTGTGAGGTAATTATTATTATTATTTTGAGGTAAAAGTTTCACAAACTCTTACAAACGTATGTGAATGAACTAAAAGTGGACACGTATTAATCGCATTCATCTCGCCTGACCGAGTGATCGCCCACTACCTGTTCAGTTTGTTTTTTTACCTTGTCTGAACTCTGTATCTCGTTCTCTCTCTCGTTTACTCTTTCATTAACTAGTTGGCTCTCATTGACTATGGCGTCTAAGCTAAGTTGTGATAAAAAGAGGAGTCGTAAGCCTCTTACTTTAAGTGCCAAGTTAGAAATGATTAAACTCGGTGAACTGACTTTTTTGGGTTATCCTAGGTACTCTACTCATATTCTGCTATGTATGATAATCTATGTAACTGTATTTGTGTATACCTGAATAAACTTACTAACAAGGTATATGTTGATCACTGATATAGCCATCAAATACAGTTATATATAGCAGCATATGTGTAGATAACCCAGGATAACCCAAGAGTGTCAGCTGGGAATTGCAAGTTAAAACCTATGATAATTTATCACTCAGAGAATCCTAGGGCCCTAAAGAACTATGCAAAAGGTAGCCTCCCTGTTTATTATAAATCCAATTTGAAAGCTTGGATGACTACTGATCTTTTCATAAATTGGTTCACAGACTATTTTAAGCCTACAGTTGAGGCTTACTGCAAGGAAAAGAATATTCCTTTTAATGTTTTACTTGTTTTAGACAATACCCTGCCACTCACCTCTCACACATCATTGTTAATACTTTAAGGTAAGTAATAAGTGTACTCTGTGTGTATCTTACTTTTATTGTGTTTTTTAATGCCTAGTGCTATTGCTAACTTAATACAGTGGACCCCCGAGTTTCGTAAACCCCGGAAATCGTACATTTATGTAAGTATAATATTGTAAGTGCTTGTGGAAAAGTATTTTTGGGGGTCTGAAATAGACTAACCTACGTGACATTTTTTCTTAAGGGGGTAAATTCGTTCGGTAATGGCACTTGAGCAGACTTCAGGAGTGAAGTTTTACGAAACTCGGGGGTCCACTGTATAAGTTAGTGTAAGCTTGTTGTCTGGCATTTATATGCATTTAGAAGTGGAAAAAAATGGAGTTCTGCTTTTCGGCGATGTCTGC
This sequence comes from Cherax destructor, assembly GCA_009830355.1. Taxonomy (NCBI): domain Eukaryota; kingdom Metazoa; phylum Arthropoda; class Malacostraca; order Decapoda; family Parastacidae; genus Cherax; species Cherax destructor. The sequence goes on along the minus strand of WNWK01010215.1, from coordinate 3,539 downwards.
TTTAAGGCACTAACCTGGAACCTAACCTGCCATATAAGTGGGGCCCTACTGTATAATAATTTCTTAAGTTGCCACGAGAGACAAAATGTCAACACACAGACGAACACCAGCTGATCCCTTGACTGTGTACTTTAAATAAGTTTATTCAGGTATACACAAATACAGTTACATAGATTATCATACATAGCAGCATATGTGTAGAGAACCCAGGATAACCCAAAAGTCAGACATAGTGACTTATTTCAAGTGTACTTCTTCCATTTTCTTCTTGTTTTTCCTCTTCCAAGTGATGCTGCACGTCTATTGTGCATCCCATAGTACAAGATAGAGTTATAAGTGCAGCAGCACTTGGAAGAGGTAAAACAACAAGAGGAAAATGAAAGAAGTACAAAACAAATTCACAGTATAAAGGTATCAGCTGGTTTGTTTGTCTGTGTGTTTACATTCTGTCTCTGTGGCAGCTAATTAAGAAATGATTAAACTCAGTGAACAAGGTATGTTGGTGATGATAATAATAATATTAATAATAATTAATAAAGATTAAGATTTATTTCTTGTAATAACAATCGCTCTGGAGTGCTTTAAATGTCAGCTACGAAACCTATACAAGTGGTGCTGCACTTCTATCTTGTACTATGGGTACACAATCAAGTTAAAATTTGTACAAATATGTGGTCTTGGAGACTTTAAAAGCTAGTGTACTGAGTGGCTGTAAGAAGGAGATTGAGATGCGTGACCCAAGTTCTCATACGGCATACATTTTTTTTTTTAACTCGTTGGAGAGACCTTCGTAACTCTGAGTCGTCGGTAAGAGTATGTCATTAAGTGAGGAGAGACTGTATTTATAGATGGAGTTGTAAAAGAAGTAAATGCCCGGGTGTTAGCAAGAGGTGTGGGGTTAAAAGATAAAGAATCTAACACAAAGTGGGAGTTGTCACAGTTGCTCTTTGCTGATGACACTGTGCTTTTTGGGATTCTGAAGAGAAGTTGCAGAGGTTGGTGGATGAGTTTGATAGGGTATGCAAAAGAAGGAAATTAAAAGTGAATATAGGAAAGAGTAAGGCGATGAGGATAACAAAACAATTAGATAACACAAGATTGGATATCAGATTGGAGGAGAGAGTATGGAGGAGGTGAATGTGTTCAGATATTTGGGAGTGGATGTGTCAGCAGATGGGTATATGAAGGATGAGGTGAATCATAGAATTAACGAGGGGAAAAAGGTGAGTGGTGCACTGAGGAGCTTGTGGAGACAGAGAACTTTATCCATGAAAGCAAAGAGGGGAATGTATGAGAGTATAGTTATACCAACACTCTTGTATGGGTGTGAGACATGGGTTGTGAATGTTGCAGGCAATGTTTGAGGGCAATGTGTGGTGTGAATATAATGCAGAGAATCCGTAGTTTGGAGATTAGGAGGAGGTGTGGGATTACCAAAACTATTATCCAGAGAGCTGAGGAGAGATTGTTGAGATGGTTTGGACATATAGAAAGGATGGAGCAAAATAGAATGACTTCGAGAGTGTATAAAACTGTAGTGGAGGGAAGGCAGGGTAGGGGTCGGCCTAGAAAAGGTTGGATGGAGGGGGTTAAGGAGGTTTTGTGTGCGAAAGGCTTGGACTTCCAGCAAGCGTGCATGAGTGTGTTAGATAGGAGCGAATGGAGACAAATGGTTTTTAGGACTTGACGTGCTGTTGGAGTGTAGGCAAGGTAACATAAAGGGTTTCAGGGAAACCGGCAGGCCCGGGCTTTATTCCTGGAGATGGGAAGTACAGTGCCGGCACTCTGAAGGAGGGGTGTTAATGTTGCAGTTTTGTAGCTGTAGTGTAAGCTCGCTTCTGGCAAGACAGTGATGGAGTGAATGATGAAAGTTTTTCTTTGTCGGGCCACCCTGCCTTGGTGGGAAACGGCCGATGTGTTAATAAAAAAAAAATAAGTAGAAGACACTGAAAAATTACAGGACGATATAAGCAATGTTTTCCAATGGGCAGTGGAGAACAACATGATGTTCAATGGTGATAAGTTCCAACTGCTTAGGTATAGAAAGAATGACGAACTCAGAAGGGAACACTGTATACAAAACTAAAGAAGACTGTCAAATAGAATGAAAGGGACACGTAAGAGACTTGGGAATAATTATGTCAACTGACCTCCCTTTCAAAGAACACAATAAGACAAAGGTCTTGACAGCCAGGAGGATGACGGGCTGAGTAATGAGAACCTTCAAAACAAAAGAAATGATGCCAGTGGTGACACTTCAGATTGCTAAAGCTCCCTCATTTGGAATATTGTTCAGTGTTGATGGCCCAGTTCAAGGCAGGAGAAATATCAGAGCTGGAACAAATAGAGATCGTTTACGGCCCCACAGAGCCAGTAAAGCATTTAAATTACTAGTAATGCCTTAAAATCTTAAATACAGCCTCTCCTCACTTAACAACGGAGTTCCGTTCGTAAGACCACGTTGGTAAACGAATTCATCGCTAAGTAAAGAGCATACTATAATGGTAGTGGGTTTATGTCAACCATCTTTGATATTGTTTTAATGTCATCTTTGGACCATTTATAACATTTCTAGTATATTTTTAAATGTTTATGTAGTAGTGTACTGTAATAAACAGAATAGAGGAAATCAACTCTATTTATTTTTTTTTATTTACACATCGGCCGATTCCCACCAAGGAGGGTGGCCCGAAAAGAAAAACTTTCATCATCATTCACTCCATCACTTTCTTGCCAGAGGGGTGCTTTACACTACAGTTATAAAACTGCAACATTAACACCCCTCCTTCAGAGTGCCGGCACTGTACTTCCCATCTCCAGAACTCAAGTCCGGCCTGCCAGTTTCCCTGAATCCCTTCATAAATGTTACTTTGCTCACACTCCAACAGCACGTCAAGTATTAAAAACCATATGCCTCCATTCACTCCTATCAAATACGCTCACACATGCTTGCTGGAAGTCCAAGCCCCTCGCACACAAAACTTCCTTTACCCCCTCCCTCCAACCTTTCCTAGGCCGACCCCTACCCCGCCTTCCCTCCACTACAGATTTATACACTCTCGAAGGCACTCTGTCTCGTTCCATTCTCTCTACATGTCCAAACCACCTCAACAACCCCTCCTCAGCTCTCTGGACAATCGTTTTGGTAATCCCGCACCTCCTCCTAATTTCCAAACTTCGAATTCTCTGCATTATATTCACACCACACATTGACCTCAGACATGACATCTCCACTGCCTCCAGCCTTCTCCTCGTTGCAACATTCATCACCCATGCTTCACACCCATATAAGAGCGTTGGTATAACTATACTCTCATACATTTCCTCTTTACTTCCATGGACAAGGTTCTTTGTCTCCACAGACTCCGAAGTGCTCCACTCACCCTTTTCCCCTCATCAATTCTATGATTCACCTTATCCTTCATAGACTTATCCGCCGACATGTCCACTCTCAAATATCTGAATACATTCACCTCCTCCATACTCTCTCCCTCCAATCTGATATCCAATCTTTCGTCACCTATTCTTTTTGTTATCCT
>WNWK01010214.1:37500-71550 GCA_009830355.1 Cherax destructor | reverse complement strand
AGACTCGAAGTGCTCCACTCACCCTTTTCCCCTCATCAATTCTATGATTCACCTCATCCTTCATAGACCCATCCGCCGACATGTCCACTCCCAAATATCTGAATACATTCACCTCCTCCATACTCTCTCCTCCAATCTGATATCCAATCTTTTGTCACCTATTCTTTTTGTTATCCTCATCACCTTACTCTTTCCTATATTCACTTTCAATTTTCTTCTTTACACACCCTACCAAATTCATCCACCAACCTCTGCAGCTTCTCTTCAGAATCTCCCAAAGCACAGTGTCATCAGCAAAAAGCAACTGTGACAACTCCCACTTTGTATTTGCTTCTTTATCTTTTAGCCCAACACCTCTTGCCAAGACCCTCGCATTCACTTCTCTTACAACCCCATCTATAAATATATTGAACAACCACGGTGACATCACACATCCTTGTCTAAGGCCCACTTTTACTGGGAAATAGTCCCCTTCTCTCCTACACACTCTAACCTGAGCCTCACTATCCTCATAAAAACTCTTCACTGCTTTCAGTAACCTTCCTCCTATTCCATACACCTGCAACATCTGCCACATTGCCCCTATCTACCCTATCATACGCCTTTTCCAAATCCATAAATGCCACAAAACATCTTTACCCTTATCCAAATACTGTTCACCTATATTATATATATATATATATATATATATATATATATATATATATATATATATATTCGTGCCGATTAGGTAAAACTTGCGATTTTGGCTTAAATAGCAACGCTCTTCTTGCCATATAAGACAAGTGAAAATTTGTAGTATGCAATAATTTCGCAAAATCATTCTGAACTAACGAAAAAATATATTTAATTGTGTTTGTTTATCATTAAATTATTTAAACGTATCTAAAATATATTAGCTGGGTTAGGCTAAATTAAATTGCGCTTGTTATAATAAGGTTAGGTAAGTTTTCAAGTTTCTCTTGGTACAAAATAATAATTTTTACATTAACATAAATAAAAAAAATATCTTTAAACGTATAAGAGAAAATTTTAGAAAGGACTTAATTTTAAATGAGATCTTGCTAATTGACCAGTTTTACCTAATGCACGTATATATATAATATATATATATATATATATATATATATATATATATATATATATATATATATATATATATATATATATATATATATATATATATATTATGTATGTATATAAGGGGTGGTAGGAGAAAAATTTTAAACAGCTTTAGGGAGAACTTTGAGTTTTCCCTAAAGCAAGTTTATTCTTTTCTCTGAGGGAGGCATCTAATAACAAGAAAGACGGAAACAGTTATTCAACCCACATAATTCTGAGGCAAACTCTGGTTCAACCTTCAGAAACAGGAGGAAAAATAAGCCCTAATTCCTCGGTGTGGCACTACATTTAAGACAGTCTAATGCATTCATATACGAGCCCAATTTCAGACTGTGTACTATTGCCTCGACTAGAAACGCATCTAATTTGAACAACCCGTCAACTGATATTGTATAATGACTGCCTATCATGCTTAATAATTGTTCCCGATTCTACAATATTCCATTCAAGCCAGGAGGAACAAGGGAAGATAGCTCTTGCTTCCTGCCAATTTGCTGGGTTATTACAAGCTCTAACATGGTTGAAAATCGCGTTCGACTCCTGTGCTATACGTATCGAATAATGGTGCTGGGAGATTCTCACCTCCAACGGTTTTCCCGTTTGTCCCAAATAGGAGAGACTGCAACCGTTGCAACCAACTTTGTAGACACCACCAACACGTTGTTTGGGTGAATTCTTTATCAGAATGTTTTTAACCGTCCGTGAATTTTTAAATACTACTTGAATATTAAATCTCCTAAGAGCAGTCGGCAGGATAGATAAATTCTTGTTATATGGGAGGACCAGGACATTCTTGGTCTGAGGTGTTATCCTAGGTTCTATTCTATAATAAGTTTTCTTAGTTGACAGCAAGGCTGATTCCACAAACACCTTAGAATACTGCAGTTTCATGCTAATGTCAAATATTTTCCTAATTTCATCTAGGAACTCATATATATATATATATATATATATATATATATATATATATATATAATATGAAAGTATTCTGAGGCAGATCTTTACTAAAGTACTTAACCTTACTCTAGAAGATGGGCAGTGGGACCAAGCTACACTCCCAGTCAGACTAGGAGGCATTGGTGTCCGCAAGTCATCTCAGATTGCTCTACCTGCTTTCCTGTCTTCATGCATTGCATCCAGAGGGCTTGTAGCAGCAATTCTCCCTGAACATCTTAGGGACACGATTGGAATCCATGACCAAAAGTTCGTTGATGGAGCCAGGATCTGGGATAATCTAACAGGCTCTGAAACCAGGCCTGCTCTCCCCAACAACTACAAACAGTCGCACTGGGATGGCCCAATAGTAGAGAATATAGCCTCAGCAATGCTTCAGAGTGTGTCAGGGAAGGATAGAGCCCGCCTCCTTGCAGTGAGAGCTCCTCATGCAGGGGACTTTCTTTTGGCTGTTCCCAACTCCAGCCTTGGCACACGCCTCGACCCACAGACCATCCGCATTGGTGTTGCCCTTCGACTTGCCACCCCTATTCTCGCCGAACACAGGTGCATTTGTGGCAGTGAAGCAGCAGACCGATTCGGGTACCATGGTCTTGTGTGTCGTAAATCCGAGGGAAAGATTGCAAGACATGAAGAGGTTAATAACATTATCAAGAGGAGCCTCACAACAGCCGGATGCCCAGCAGTAAGGGAGCCACCCCAACTATGCAGATCTGATGGCAGCCAAAAGCGTCCAGATGGTATCACCCTTCAAGCCTGGACAGACGGCAAGCAGGTGGTGTGGGACTACACATGTGCATCTACCTTGGTTGATACCTATCTCCAATACACCAGGAAGGAAGGAGGGCAGCTGCTACCTTCAGGGAGTCCCAAAAGTCAAGAAAATATGGAGAACTTGCCCATCATTATATGTTTGTTCCCATAGGCTCAGAGACCCTTGGCTCGTGGGTAAAGAGTGCATCTAAGTTCCTCAAGGAGCTGGACAAAAGACTCAAGAGGGTAACTAGGGATCCCAGGGCAGCTAGTTTTCTGTTCCAGCGACTCAGCACTGCTGTTCAGAGGGGTAATGCATGCTGTATTCTGGGCACGCGCCCCAGCTCTGAGAAGCTGGATGAGATTTTCGCATTATAATCAGTGACAAACATGTAACAATATGTACTATACATGTATCTCTCACACCTCGTGTACTGTATAGGCCATCATTATATAAACAATGTATCTCTTAAATCTTTTGTACCATATTATGTAATAAAATATACCTATTGGTAAAAAAAAATAAAAACATAAAAAAAAGGATGGGGTGGTAGGGGAAGTGGGATATTCAAATGGCTTCAGGAAGAAATCCAAATATTCTTCCTTGAAGCCTTTTTATCCACTTCTCCGAGGCTATGGTTCCCACAATTTGAACCAGAGGTGGACCCTATATATATATATATATATATATATATAATATATATATATATATATATATATATATATATATATATATATCTTCAGAGTGCTGGCACTGTACTTCCCATCTCCAAGAATTAGGTTCGGGTTGCCGGTTTCCCTTAATCCCTTCATAAAAGTTACCTTGCTCACACTCCAACAGCAAGTCAAGTCCTAAAAATCATTTGTATCCATTTACTCCTATCTAACACGCTCACGCACTTTTGATGGACGTCCAAGTACCTCGCACACAAAACCTCCTTTGCCTCATCTTTCATAGACCCATTCGCTGACACGTTCACTCCCAAATATCTGAATACTTTCTTCTCCTCCATTCTCTCGCTTTCCAGTCTGAAATCCAATCTTCCGTTACCTATTTTTTTTGTTATCCTCATCACCTTACTCTTTCCTAAATTCACTTTTAATTTCCATCTTTTACATACCTTACCAAACTCATCAACCAACCTCTGCAACTTCTCTTCAGAATCCCCCAAAAGCACAGTGTCATCAGCAAAGATCAACTGTGACAACTCCCACTTTGTGTTTAATTCTTTATCTTTTAACCCCACACCTCATACCAACACCCGAGCATTCACTTCTCTTACAACTCCATCTATAAATATGATGAACAACCATGGTGACATCACACATCCCTGTCTAAGGCCTACTTTCACTGGGAAGTAATCCCCCTCTCGCCTACATACTCTATCCTAAGCCTCACTATCCTCGTAAAGACTCTGCCACATTGCCCCACACCTATCCACCCTGTCATACGCCTTTTCCAAATTCATAAATGCCACAAAACCTCTTTACCTTTATCTAAATACTGTTTACCTATATGTTTCACTGTAAACACTTGGTCTACACACCCCTACCCTTCCTAAAGCCTCCTTGTTCATCTGCTATCCTGCTTCCCGTCATACACTTAATTCTTTCAATAATAACTCTACCATACACTTTAGCAGGTATACTCAACAGACTTATTTCTCTATAATTTTTACACTCTCTTTTGTCCCCTTTGCCTTTATACATAGGAACTATGCATGATCTCTGCCAATCCCTAGGTACCTTACTCTCTTCCATACATTTATTAAAAAAAAAAATACTAACCACTCCAAAATTATATCCCGACCTGCTTTTAACATTTCTATCTTTATCCCATTAATCAAAGCTGCTTTACCACCTTACATTCTACCCACTGCCCCACGTACTTCCCCACACTCACAACTGGTTCTTCCTCACTCCTATAAGATGTTATTCCTCCTTGCCTTATAAACGAAATCACAGATTTCCTATCTTCATCAACATTTAACAATTCCTCAAAATATTCCCTCCATCTTCCCGATACCTCTGACTCTCCATTTAATAACTCTCCTCTCTTATTTTTAACTAACATATCCATTCTTTCCCTGTTCTTTCTCAACTTATTAATCTCACTCCAAAACCTTTTTTTTATTTTCAACAAAATTTGTTGAAAACATCTCACCCACTCTCTCATTTGCTCTCTTTTTACATTGCTTCACCACTCTCTTAACCTCTCTTTTTCTCTCCATATACTCTTCCCTCCTTGCATCACTCCTACTTTGTAAAAACCTCTCATATGCTAACTTTTTCTCTCTTACTACTCTCTTTACATCATCAGTCCACCAATCGCTCTTCTTCCCTCCCACACCCACTTTCCTATAACCACAAACTTCTGCTGAACACTCTAACACTTACCCCATACCTCTTCTACCCCACTGCCAATACTCACACTAGCCCATCTGTCCTTTAAGAGTAGTTTTTATCTTACCCTAACTGCTTCCTCCTTTAGTTTATAAACCTTCACCTCTCTCTTACTTGCTGCTTAACTTTCCTTGTATTTCATCTACCTTTTATTCTCATTCTAGGTAGAACTAAAATGTGACCTGATATATCTGTGGCTCCTCTATAAACATGTACATCCTGAAGTTTACTCTACAGTCTTTCATCTACCAATATGTAGTCCAACGAACTACTGTCATTTCGCCCAATATCATATCTTGTATACATATTTAACCTCATTTTATTAAAATATATGTTACCTATAACCAAACCCCTTTCTATACAAAGTTCAATCAAATGCTCCCCATTATCATTTACACCTGGCACCCCAAACTTGCCTACCACACCCTCTCTAAACACTTCCTCTACTTTGGAATTTAGGTCCCCTACCACAATTACTCTCTCACTTGATTCAAACGCTTCTACACACTCGCTTAGCATCTCCCGAAACCTCTCTCTCCCCTCTACACTCTTCTCCAGGTGCATACACACTTATTATAACCCACTTTTCACATCCGACCCTTATTTTAATCCTCTCTCCATAACTGATCCTTTAACATTATTGCTACCTCTTCCTTAGCTCTAACTTTCTCAGATACTCCTGACTTAATCCCATTTATTTATTCCCACTGAAACTTCCCTACCCCCTTCACCTTTGCTTTGCTTTGCTTAAGGCCAGGACATCCAACTTCTTTTCATTCATAACCTTTGTAATTACTTCTTTCTTATCATCTGCACTACATCCACGCACTATATCCACGCACTACATCCACGCACAACATCCACGCACTACATCCACGCACTACATCTACGCGCATTCTAACATCCCAGTTTTATAAAGTTATTCTTTTCCTTCTTTTTAGTAATTTATACAGAAGGGGTTACTAACCCATTGCTCCCAGCATTTAGTCGCCTCGTATGACACGCATAGCTTATGAAGGAAGAAATTCTGTTCCACTTCTCCATGGACATAAGCAGAAATAAACAAGAACAAGAACTAGGAAGAAAAATAGAAGAAAACCCAGAGGGGTTAGTATATATATATGCTTGTACATGCATGTGAAGTGTGACCTAAGCGTAAGTAGAAGTATCAAGACACACCTGCAATCTTGCATGTTTATGAGACAGAAAAAGACACCAGCAATCCCTACATCATGCTAAACAATTTCAGGCTTATGTTTCACACTCATTTGGTAGGACGGTAGTACCTCCCTGGGTGGTTGTTATCTAACAACCTACTACCTATATATATATATTTTTTTTTTTTTTTTATTAACACATCGGCCGATTCCCACCAAGGCAGGGTGGCCCGAAAAAGAAAAACTTTCATCATCATTCACTCCATCACTGTCTTGCCAGAAGGGTGCTTTACACTACAGTTATAAAACTGCAACATTAACACCCCTCCTTCAGAGTGCCGGCACTGTACTTCCCATCTCCAGAACTCAAGTCCGGCCTGCCGGTTTCCTGAATCCTTCATAAATGTTACTTTGCTCACACTCCAACAGCACGTCAAGTATTAAAAACCATATGCCTCCATTCACTCCTATCAAATACGCTCACACATGCTTGCTGGAAGTCCAAGCCCTCGCACACAAAACTTCCTTTACCCCCTCCCTCCAACCTTTCCTAGGCCGACCCCTACCCCGCCTTCCCTCCACTACAGATTTATACACTCTCGAAGTCACTCTGTCTCGTTCCATTCTCTCTACATGTCCAAACCACCTCAACAACCCTCCTCAGCTCTCTGAACAATCGTTTTGGTAATCCGCACCTCCTCCTAATTTCCAAACTCCAATTCTCTGCATTATATTCACACCACACATTGACCTCAGACATGACATCTCCACTGCCTCCAGCCTTCTCCTCGTTGCAACATTCATCACCCATGCTTCACACCCATATAAGAGCGTTGGTATAACTATACTCTCATACATTCCCCTCTTTACTTCCATGGACAAGGTTCTTTGTCTCCACAGACTCCGAAGTGCTCCACTCACCCTTTTCCCTCATCAATTCTATGATTCACCTCATCCTTCATAGACCCATCCGCCGACATATCCACTCCCAAATATCTGAATACATTCACCTCCTCCATACTCTCTCCTCCAATCTGATATCCAATCTTTCGTCACCTATTCTTTTGTTATCCTCATCACCTTACTCTTTCCTATATTCACTTTCAATTTTCTTCTTTTACACACCCTACCAAATTCATCCACCAACCTCTGCAGCTTCTCTTCAGAATCTCCCAAAAGCACAGTGTCATCAGCAAAAGCAACTGTGACAACTCCCACTTTGTATTTGCTTCTTTATCTTTTAGCCCAACACCTCTTGCCAAGACCCTCGCATTCACTTCTCTTACAACCCCATCTATAAATATATTGAACAACCACGGTGACATCACACATCCTTGTCTAAGGCCCACTTTTACTGGGAAATAGTCCCTTCCTCCTACACACTCTAACCTGAGCCTCACTATCCTCATAAAAACTCTTCACTGCTTTCAGTAACCTTCCTCCTATTCCATACACCTGCAACATCTGCCACATTGCCCCCTATCTACCCTATCATACGCCTTTTCCAAATCCATAAATGCCACAAAACATCTTTACCCTTATCCAAATACTGTTCACCTATATGTTTCACTGTAAACACTTGGTCTACACACCCCTACCTTTCCTAAAGCCCCTTGTTCATCTGCTATCCTGCTTTCTGTTTTACTCTTAATTCTTTCAATAATAACTCTACCATACACTTTACCAGGTACACTCAACAGACTTATTCCCTATAATTTTTGCACTCTCTTTTGTCCCTTTGCCTTTATACAAAGGAACAATACACGCTCTCTGCCAATCCTAGGTACCTTACCCTCTTCCATACATTTATTAAATAATGCACCAACCACTCCAAAATTATACCCCCACCTGCTTTTAACATTTCTATCTTTATCCCATCAATCCCAGCTGCCTTACCCTTTCATTCTACCCACTGCCTCACGAACTTCCCTACACCCACAACTGGCTCTTCCACACTCCTACAAGATGTTATTCCTCCTTGCCCTACACACGAAATCACAGCTTCCCTGTCTTCATCAACATTTAACAAATCCTCAAAATATTCTCTCCATCTTCCCGATACCTCTAACTCTCCATTTAATAACTCTCCTCTCCTATTTTTAACTGTCAAATCCATTTGTTCTCTAGGCTTCCTCAACTATTAATCTCATTCCAAAACTTTTTCTTATTTTCAACAAAATTTGCTGATAACATCTCACCCACTCTCTCATCTGCTCTCTTTACATTGCTTCACCACTCTTTTAACCTTCTTTTTCTCCATATACTCTTCCCTCCTTGCATCACTTCTACTTTGTAAAACCTCTCATATGCTAACTTTTTCTCCTTACTACTCTCTTTACATCATCATTCCACCAATCGCTCCTCTTCCTCCTGCACCCACTCGCCTGTAACCACAAACTTCTGCTGAACACTCTAACACTACATTTTTAAATCTACCCCATACATTTTCGACCCCATTGCCTACACTCTCACTAGCCCATCTATCCTCCAATAGTTGTTTATATCTTACCCTAACTGCCTCCTCTTTTAGTTTATAAACCTTCACCTCTCTTTACTTACTGATTCTATTTTCCTTGTATCCCATCTACCTTTTACTCCCACTGTAGCTATAACTAAAAGTGATCTGATATATCTGTAGCCCTCTATAAACATGTACATCCTGAAGTCTACTCAACAGTCTTTTATCTACCAATACATAGTCCAACAAACTACTGTCATTACGCCCTACATCATATCTTGTATACTTATTTATCCTCTTTTTCTTAAAATATGTATTACCTATAACTAAACCCCTTTCTATACAAAGTTCAATCAAATATATATATATATATATATATATATATATATATATATATATATATATATATATATATATATATATATATCGTTGGTCAGTTTTCCTTCATTTAATGTTATATAAAATCAATAATATATATTTGTTCTATATGTTCAGATTAATTTACAAATGAGCAGTTACAGGTAACATCTCAAAGCTTATAAGTAACGATGGAATTTCTTAATCTAACAGTGTAAAAATTAATTGAGTGTAAAGAGTGAAATAAGAGAGAGAGGGAAGAGAAGGGAAAAGAGAGAGAGTAGAAAAGAAGAGGAGAGGGAGAAGAGAAGGTACTAAGGAAGGGAGGAAGATACAGAAAGATAGATGGTGGAAACAAGAAGCAATTAAAGGATACACGATCAGGCGATAATTCTCCCCTTCACTGTCTCTTCCTTTCTCTCTCACATCTCTCGTTTCCCCTAAACTCTCTCTCTCTCTCCCTCTTTTGCCTTTTGTCCTCTCTCTCATATCCCCTGTCCTCTGCCCAGTGCTGTCCCTCGTTGCTTTGACGTACAAAAGTGTTATTTGTCACTGTGACGAGAAGTATCAAAACCTCACTGGCACAGCCTATGGGTTTTATCGATGTTCACATCGTGTATTGCTTGTTTTTAAGAAAATAAGTTTGGTTTTCTGATAAATAAATTCATTGTTTCCAATTAATTCATATATATTTACATATGAATCAATAATTACATTTTTACAGACACTTCAATTTGCAGTTTCTGATCGAGGTGTATTTTACAACGAGGAATGTGCAAGTAAAACTTTAAAAATAATGGAATGATTATAAATGTTATACAGTATTGTTAAGATGATGAGATGGACAGATGTACAATGCTAATATTTATTGGCGAAATGCTTCACCTGCGCTGCAGGCTTCATCAATTCAAAAGAGATGTGTTTACAAAAGTTTAGACAGAAGAACTGGAGAGGCAATATTTAGGTTGTCTCTCCTATATAATTACCTCTCCGCTTCTACTGTTTCCATTATTGTTATTACCTCTGTGTTCGTCTGAGGAAGCCTGCTGTGCAGGAGGAGCGTTTCGGGAATAAAAGTACTTAAGAACTTAACACATGATCAAATTATCATGAATACTTGAGCTTAAAAGCTACACACTACTAGTTGCTGATATACCAAATAAAATGGTATTTTGTCATGTGTTGCCGAATAGGTAAAACTGGTCAATTAGCAAGAACTCATTTAAAATTAAATCCTTTCTAAAATTTTCTCTTATACGTTTAAAGATATATATTTTTCATTTATGTTAATGGAAAATTAATATTTTTGTACCAAAAGGACCTTAGAAAACTTACCTAACCTTATTATAAGAAGCGCAATTTAATTTAGCATAATTCAGATAGTATAGATATTTTAGACATAATTTAATAATAAACAAACATAATGAAATATATTCTTTTTCGTTAGGTTCAGAATGATTTTCACGAAATTATTGCATACACAAATTTTCGTTTGCCTTATAATCTCAAGTTTTACCTATTCGGCACGATATATATATATATATATATATATATATATATATATATATATATATATTGTGTGTGTGTGTGTGTGTGTGTGTACTCACCTAATTGTACTCACCTAATTGTGGTTGCAGGGGTCGAGACTCAGCTCCTGGCCCCGCCTCTTCGCTGTCTGCTACTGGGTCTCTGCTCTCCCTGCTCCATGAGCTTTATCATACCTTGTCTTAAAACTATGTATGGTTCCTGCCTCCACTATATCTTTCTATAGACTATTCCACTTCCTGACTACTCTGTGGCTGAAGAAATGCTTCCTAACATCCCTTTGACTCATCTGAGTCTTCAGCTTCCAGTTGTGTCCCCTTGTTTCTGTGTTCCCTCTCTGGAACATCCTGTCACTGTCTACCTTGTCAATTCTCCGCAGTATTTTGTATGTCGTTATCATGTCTCCTCTGACCCTTCTTTCCTCCAGTGTTGTTAGTCCTATTTCCCTCAACCTTTCTTCATAAGACAGACCCCTGAGTTGTGGAACTAACCTTGTCGCAAACCTTTGCACTTTCTCTAGTTTCCTTACGTGCTTGACCAGGTGTGGGTTCCAGACTGGTGCTGCATATTCTAGTATGGGCCTGACGTACACGGTATACAGTGTCTTGAACGATTCCTTGTTAAGGTAACGGAACGCTAATCTTAGGTTTGCCAGTCGCCCATATGCTGCCGCAGTTATCTGGTTGATGTGTGCCTCCGGAGACGTGCTTGGCGTTATACTCACTCCAAGGTCTTTCTCCTCTGCCGAGGTTTGTGTGTGTGTGTGTGTGTCAATAACAACACTGTGACTAGCTGGGGGATCGAATCCGTGTTGTTTTAGCCCGCCTCATGATGAGCTAAAATTCACGATGCTTTAATCCACTGGGTCATCCAATCCTACCTAGATCACGCACCCAGCAGAGCTAGGTGTTGTACCGTACCGTGGATACAATAATATGTGTATGTGCAGAACAACCACTGTGAAAAATAGTGAAATGCCATGCTCTTTTGTGACGTCTCACATTATCAAGGAACTAAAAAAAATAAAAGATTAACAGGAAGGCATTTAAGGACGAGACTACACCTCACTGTCACCCCCAACATCTGACTTTTTATGATGATGTAGGTAGGTAATCAGTGATCCGTGAAACACAGCTTATATTCTAAAAAAAACTTGTCTAATGTATCTCAAAATCTTCACAAATTTTATTATTTATCAATGAATCCATTTTATATAAACCCAAAAGCAATATTCATATTATTTTCAAAACTACTTTTTATGAAACATGATTCTATTATATTCCTGTCGGCCATGGACTTGCTTGATACAACATCAGCATTTTGAAAATCAATTTGATGGTTAAAATCTCTCACATGAATAAACAAAGCTTTAGAATTTTGTCCACTTCTAATGCTATGTTGTTGTTTTACCAGTTTGACCGTAATAAGCTTTATCACATATTTGACAAGGAAACTTATGGACACACCTGTCAGCATTTTGGGGGGTATTTTATATCAAAAGCTTTCTAACTGTAGCAATATTTTAAATACAGTTTTGGTATTAAAATTCTTAATTAGAGAAGGCATATCAACCAGGTTGTCATTGTAAGGGAGAACCAACATATTTGTATCTTAATAAGGTTAGTTGTCCCTTTTTGTATTGTAAAAAGTATTTCTAACAGTTTTAAAGGATTTATCAATTAAGTTTCTTGGGAATTTATTTAATTTTGGAGATTTCTTTTTCTATGAACTCTGGACTAAAAATACGTAAAGCTCTTAAAAACTTTGATGAGAATTTCGACAGTTTTTCTCTATCTTGATGTGGAGAAAAATAATGAACATGTGTACCTCCAACTACCTTCCCACTAAGACCATCTTACCATGATGGACCTCCCACTACCTTCCCACTAAGACCATCTTACCATGGAAATAAATGGTATAAAATACCGACACAATGGAAAAATAAACACATAAGCAGTATAATGTGATCCTTTATTGACAACGTTTCGCCCACGCAGTGGGCTTTATCGAGTCACAGACAGATCTACCTGGAAAATGAGTAACATGAAGATATATATAGGGTATAGTCAGGTGGAGAATGCTGGGTCAGGTGGAGAAAGCTGCATGTGACAGTCTTAAAAGTAGTGTGATAGTTAAAAACATTGTGTGACTTAAAGGACCTGCAGTGTACCATTCTTGAGTTCTAGGTGGGATAGCGTTGAAGAAGTTTCTTGGCAATAGGTTCAGCTATGTTGTAGAAGCCGTTGTTCTGGTTGAAGTTGTTGGATATACAGATGAGTGATGATTCTAGGATTCTTCGGTATTGCGTGTTGTCTTCTCTGGCGATGAGTCTTGCGTTTCTGTAGTAACAGAACAGACAGGAAAAGCTTCAATCCACGGCAGGGGTATACACAATCCCTTGTAATGGCTGCAGCAAATTATACGTTGGCGAAACATCCAGAGACCTACAAACACGCATTTCAGAACACCAGTACGCAGGCAGATCTGACGACTCAAGAAATGCCTGTGTTCAACACCGAAATTTACACAACCATTTAATCAACTACAGAAACGCAAGACTCATCGCCAGAGAAGACAACACGCAATACCGAAGAATCCTAGATTCATCACTTATCTGTATATCCAACAACTTCAACCAGAACAACGGCTTCTACAACATAGCTGAACCTATTGCCAAGAAACTTCTTCAACGCTATCCCACCTAGAAATCAAGAATGGTACACTGCGGGTCCTTTAAGTCACACAATGTTTTTAACTATCACACTACTTTTAAGACTGTCACATGCAGCTTTCTCCACCTGACCCAGCATTCTCCACCTGACTATACCCTATATATATCTTCATGTTACTCATTTTCCAGGTAGATCTGTCTGTGACTCGATAAAGCCCACTGCGTGGGCGAAACGTTGTCAATAAAGGATCACATTATACTGCTTATGTGTTTATTTTTCCACCATCTTACCATGATGGACCTCCCACTACCTTCCCACTAAGACCATTCTACCTTGATGGATCTCCTACTACCTTCCCACTAAGACCATCCTACCATGGTGGACCTTCCATTACATTCCTACTAAGACCATCCTACCATGATGAACCTCCCACTACCTTCCCACTAAAACCATCCTACCATGATTGACCTACCACTACCTTCCCACTAAGACCATCCTGCCATGATTGGCCTACCACTACCTTCCCACTAAGACCATCCTACCATGATGGACCTCCCACTACCTTCTCACTAAGACCATCCTACCATGATGGACCTCCCACTAAGACCATCCTACCTTGATGGACCTCCCACTACCTTCCCACTAAGACCATCCTTCAATGATGGACCTCACATTACCTTCCCACTAAGACCATCTTACCATGATGGACCTCCCACTACCTTCCCACTAAGACCATTCTACCTTGATGGATCTCCCACTACCTTCCCACTAAGACCATCCTACCATGGTGGACCTTCCATTACATTTCTACTAAGACCATCCTACCATGATGAACCTCCCACTACCTTCCCACTAAAACCATCCTACCATGATTGACCTACCACTACCTTCCCACTAAGACCATCCTACCATGATTGGCCTACCACTACCTTCCCACTAAGACCATCCTACCATGATGGACTTCCCACTACCTTCTCACTAAGACCATCCTACCATGATGGACCTCCCACTAAGACCATCCTACCTTGATGGACCTCCCACTACCTTCCCACTAAGACCATCCTTCAATGATGGACCTCACATTACCTTCCCACTAAGACCATCCTACCATGATGGACCTCCCACTACCTTCCTACTAAGACCATCCTACCATGATGGACCTCCAACTACCTTCTCACTAAGACCATCCTACCATGATGGACCTCCCACTGCTTACACTCTCTAATCTACTAGGAATAATACTTCTACTGCTGCTGCTACTACTACTATTACTACTACTACTACTAATAATAACAATAATAATACTATTACTACTGCTACTGCTGCAACTAATAATTATAATAATTAAATTAAATTAATTAAAATAAAAATAATGAAGAAATATATATAGCGGTGTCAAGCAATATCTGGAGGTTCTTGTTCCAGAATCAACTTTAACATCTCGTCAAAGAAACATTCTAGTGGTGAAGATTGTGTTCATGGTAGCTTAGCTCAGTGAAGAAATGTCCTTTAACGATAAATAAACCAACTATATTACTTTCTGCAGTATACAAAAAATAGTTTACACGTAATAAAATATTGTTCAGCGCAAAAGAAGGCCACTGGCATGCTGGACATCACAGGCAGACATTCCTGGAGGGTTTAAAATTTTCTGTCCCGTGAGTGAACCTCAAAATTTCTCATTAATTGGTTGATTTTTTAAATTTAATGAGAACATTACTGTTTTGCATATTCATGAGCTTTCGATTATTGCACATCTATATTTTCTAGATATAATGTTAATAAAAATTGTTGAAAGAGAATAAATATTCTTGTTAGTCATTTCATTGCGGTACATTCTTGATAATTGCATTTTAAAATTTAAACAGATGGTTTAATTTCAAGCAAAATGTATAATGGAGATGGTTAAATATTTGATATATAATTAAATGTAATTACAGCCAAGTTATTAACAATATTTCTGTCTGTGTAAATGTTTTTCATATGTGTCGCTCTGTGTTCATCTTGACTTGTTATATTCCTCTCTCTGTAGATCATTATGAACCATAACAGTGACACCACTAGTAGCATGGAGTCACATTAGCACTGCAGGTTGCACGGTGTCACTGTGCCATTACAGGTAGCACGTAGCCACAGTTCCACTTAAAGTAAGACAGCCACAGTATCAATAAATTAAGCACGGGATAACAATGGCTCTATAAGGGGCACAGTTAACAGTATAACCAAAGGTAACATAATAGCAAATGCCTTAAGACAGTGCGAGTCAACTGCGGCACTACACGGACTACATATTACACGTTATTACAGTGACACTACAAGTAGCTGGGGGTTACAACAACACTACAGGCATCACTACAGGGAGATGGGGTCACAGTGGCACTAAAGGAGACTTGGGTCACAGAGGCACTACAGGTAGATGGGATCACATTGGCACTAAAGGTAACTTGGGGTCACAGAGGCACTACAGGTAGATGAGGTCACAGTGGCACTACAGATCGAAGGGGTCACAGTGGCACTACAGATAGCTGGGTCACAGTGACACTACATATAAAAGAGGGTTACATTGGCTTTACAGGTACCTTGTGGTCACATTCGCATTACAGAAAACTTGGGGGTCACAGTGATACTAAAGGAAGAAGAGGGGTCACAGTGGAAGTACAGATACCTAGGGGTCAGTAGCATTATAGGTAAAGTGGGAGTCACAGTGACACTACAGGAAGAAAGGGTCAAAGTGGCACCAAATGTTGAATTGAGGTTATAGTGGCTTCAAATATCTGGGGTCACAGTGGCACTACAGGTAGTCGGGGTCACTGACAGTAGAGGTAGCTGGGGATACATTGGAACTACAGGTAGCTGGAGTCACAGTGACACTACAGGTAGTCGGGATCACAGTGACAGCAGAGGTAGCTGGGGTTACAGTGGCACTATAGATAAATTGGGATCACTGTGGCACTACAAATAACTTGGTCACTGTGGCACTACAGGTAACTTGGGGTCACAGTGACACTACAGATAAATTGGAGTCACATTGGTACTACAGGAACAAATAGGGTCACACTGGCACTACATGTAGAAGGAGGGTCACAATGACATTACATGTAAGTACACTACAGATAGAAAGGGTCACAGTGGCACTACAGGTAGCTGGATATCATTGGCACTAGAGGTAGCTGGGTCACAGTGGTACTAAAGGTAGGGTCACAGTGGCACTACAGGTAGGTGGAGTAACAGTAGCACTGCAGGTAAATGAGGTCACAGTGGCACTACATGCAGCTGGGGACACCGTGACAATACAGGTAGCTGTAGTAGCACTGCAGGTAACTGAGGTCGCAGTCTCACTATAGGTACCTGGGTAACAGTAACACTGCAGATAGATGGGGACATGTGACATTACAGGTAGCTGGGGTCACCGTGGCACTACATGTTGCTGAGGTCAAAGCGGCACTACATGTAGCTGGGGACACCGTGACACAGAGTGGCACAGATGTAGCTGGGGTTACAGTGGCACTAAAGGTAGCTTGGGTCCCAGTGGCACTACATGTAGCTGGGGTCACAGTGACAATGCCGGTAGCTGCAGTCACAGTGGCACTATAGGTAGCTGGGTAACAATAGCATTGCATGAAGCTTAGGTCACATTAATAATAATAATAATAATAATAATATATTTATTTACTACATGTACATGTACATGGTATACAGGTCTAGCTGACATCATTGACATACTATATAGAAAGCCACTTGTTATGCAGAGCATTTCGGGCAAATTAGGACAGTTTTGTACCAGGATGCGACCCACACCAGTTGACTAACACCCAGGTACTCATTTTACTGATGGGTGAACATAGACAACCGGTGTAAGGTATCTGGGGACACAGTGACTCAATAGGTAGCTAGGGGTCACAATAGCACTGTAGGTAGCTGGGGTCAGAGTGGCACTTCAGGAAGCTGTGATCACAGTAGCACTATAGGTAGCTGGGTAACAATAACACTGCAGGTAGCTGGGGTCAGAATGGCACTTCATGTAGCTGAAGGTCATAATGACACTACAGCTAGCTGGGGTCACAGTTACACTACAGCTAGCTGGAGTCACAGTGGCACTTTAGGAAGCTGGGGCCAAAGTGGCACTAAATGTAGCTGGGGTCACAGAGGCACTAGAGGTAGCTGGGGTTACAGAAGCACTAAAGGTAGCTAGAATCACAGTGACATTACAGGTAGCAGGGCTCACAGTGGCACTACAGGTAGCTGGGCGTCACAGTGACATTACAGTTAGCTGGGGTCACAGTGGAACTTTAGGAAGCTGGGGTCAAAATGGCACTAAATGTTGCTTGGGTCACAGTGGCACTAGAGGTAGCTAAGGTTACAGTGGCACTAAAGGTAGCTAGGGCCACAGTGGCATTGCAGGTAGCTGTGGTCATATTGACACTACAAGTAGCTGGGGTCACAATGACACTACATGTAGCTGGGGTGACAGTAGCACTACAGCTAACTGTGGTCATATTGACACTAAAGGTAGCTGTGGTCACAGTAGCACTACAGGTAGCTGTGGTCACAGTGACACTACAGGTAGGTGTGGTCACAGTGACATTACAGGTAGCTGTGGTCACAGTGACACTACAGGTAGCTGTGGTCACAGAAGCACTACAGGTAGCTGTGGTCACATTAGCACTACAAGTAGCTGTGGTCACAGTGACACTACATGTAGCTGTGGTCACAGTGACACTACAGGTAGCTGTGGTCACAGTGACACTACAGGTAGCTGTGGTCACAGTGACAATACAGGTAGATGTGGTCACAGTGACACTACAGGTAGCTGTGGTCACAGTGACACTTTGTGTAGCTGTGGTCACAGTGACACTACAGGTAGCTGTGGTCACAGTGACACTACAGGTAGATGTGGTCACAGTGACACTACAGGTAGCTGTGGTCACAGTGACACTACAGGTAGCTGTGGTCACAGTGACACTACAGGTAGCTGTGGTCACTGACACTACAGGTAGCTGTAGTCACAGTGACACTACAGGTAGCTGTGGTCACACTGACACTACAGGTAGCTGTAGTCACAGTGACACTACAGGTAGCTGTGGTCACAGTGACACTACAGGTAGCTGTGGTCACAGTGACACTACAGGTAGATGTGGTCACAGTGACACTACAGGTAGCTATGGTCACAGTGACACTACAGGTAGCTGTGGTCACCAGCTCTCCACATTTCACTATACATTTATAGCTGTTTCTTTTTATTTGTGTACTCTCGTCTTCGTAAAATATATATATATATTTTGTTATAGGTTCACTGTACAAACTTACTTGCCAAGTTAGAAGTAAAAGTTGTTATTATAATTGGCATACCAACATAGATGTTCATTATAAATGTTATTTTATTTTACACACTACTACTATTTTTGTAGCTATTAATTCTACCATTACTGCTTATAATACAACTATTACTACGAATACTACTACTACTATTATTACTAAAAAAGTTAATACTTTTACTACTCCTGTTTCTTCTACTACTACTACTGTTACTACTACTACTACTGCTACTACTACTACTACTACTAATAATAATAATAATAATAATAATAATAATAATAATAATAATAAGAATAAGAATAAGAATAATCCAGTAACATTTGTCTTGTTGCTCTACTGCATAAAATCATCTCAGTAAAAGTATTTTCCATCAAAGCACTACCTTCACGTATGTGTGTTTGCTTATTCCGACGAGACAGCTGCCCGGGAGACGGTGGGGAAAAGATTCTTTGTGAATGTCTTAGGAAGCACATTAACTTTTCTCGGGAATAATCTCGGAGGATTTGCCTGACGTAGTGTCACATTCATTTATTAGATGTGGGTGTCTTTTATGAAGTGTCTGGATGCTTGGTATTCAACAGATACTGCAGACACACACACACACACACACACACACACACACACACACACAGTGGCACTACAGGTTGGAACCAGAGTGGTAGAGCAAACTAGGTGGGTTTTCTGCGAAAATGGAGAAGAGGATGGAGAAAGAAATGAAGAAATGGGAGTCACTAGCCGAAGCCGCAAAAGCCAGGATACGGGCCCTAGAATATGAGGTAAATAGGCTGAAGTAAGTTATGGAACTATTGCCCAGAGGAGACATAACATCTGAAGAAGGTACACCCCTACTGAACAAGGAGCCCAACGGAAAGGAGGGAGACATGACTTATGCTAAGGCCCTATCTGTCCTCCAAGCAGGGCAGACGAAGGAAGGGGGAGAGCTGTTGGGAGCAGGGATAGCAGTAAAAGAGGGTGGAAAAAGGGTACGTCCCATGTGGAGGAGCGACCTTGCCACCAAGAGTTACAGGAAAATACAAAGGAGGCAATGGCCATGTACAAATGGGACCCAGTGACACAGAGGGAAAGGCAATGGGAGGAGAAGAGGGAGAAGTCAGTGTTCATTCATGGGCTTCAGGAGAGCGAGGGGAGAACACACAATGCAAGACGACAGGAAGAAAAACAGGAGATTGAAAACATCATCAAAGTAATAGGCGAGGAGGACATGACTGAGATGGTAAATTTTCAGAGATTAGGGGGGTACTTGAAGGGGAGAATTCGGCCGGTAAAGCTGATATTCAAGACAGAAATGGTGCGAAACAGGATCCTGCAAGAGAAACCAAGGCTGAAGGAATCGTCAACATACAAGAGAATGTTCCTAGACCGAGACAGGACAAAAACAGAATGACAGCAGCCGAGGGAGAGGACACAGAAGCGAAATGAGCTAGGAAAAGAGACAAGGGCAAATTCAGCAGAAGATAACCAGAGCATTGCAGAGCAACAAGCACAAGCACACACAGAACCACCCCCAGAACCCCTAAACTAAATACACTATCCCAACACAAACCACAATCCACACTTACAGCCCCCACCCCACACTACGCTGTAGAATACCACAGCACACTGACAGGTCCCCCACCCTCACAGACCCCCCACAACACAGAGTTGGAGAGGAAACTGAAGGTATGGTACACCAATGCTGATGGAATAACAAATAACTCGGAGGAGTGGCACAAAAGAGTCAAAGAGGCATCACCAGACATCATAGCTCTCACAGAAACCAAGCTCACAGGAATGATAACAGATGTCATCTTTCCATCGGGATATCAGATCCTGAGGAAAGACAGAGGGGGTGGAGGAGTGGCACTGCTCATCAAAAACCGATGGGATTTTGATGAGCTGGAGAGAGGAGACAGAGGAGAAGAAAGAGACTACATAATAGGATCACTTCAGTCTGCAGGTTCCAAGGTGGTAATTGCAGTGATGTATAACCTTCCACAGAACAGCAGGAGGCCAAGGCAAGAGTATGATGAGAGCAAAAGAGCGATGGTTGACACTGGCTGAAGTGGTCAGAAGGGATCATGCGATCAGGACAAAGCTGCTGATTGTGGGTGACTTCAATTACAAAGAAATCGACTGGGAGAACCTGGAGCCACATGAGGGCCCAGAAACGTAGAGGGCTAAGATGATGGAGGTGGTACTGGAAAACCTCGTGTACCAACACGTAAGAGACACTAACAGAGAAAGAGGAGAGGATGAGCCAGCAAGTCTGGACCTAGTATTCACTTTGAGTAGTGCAGATAGGACATCACATATGAAAAACCCCTCGGGGGCAGTGATCACGTGGTTCTGAGCTTCGAATATATAGTAGAGTTACAAGTGGAGAGGGAAGCAAGGAAGACAGGACTAAGGAAGCCAAACTACAAGAGAGGGGACTACACAGGCATGAGGAATTTCCTACACGGGGTTCAGTGGGACAGAGAGCTGGCAGGGAAGTTAGTAAACGATATGATGGAATATGTGACAATGATATGCAAGGAAGCTGAGGAGAGGTTTGTGCCCAAGGGTAACAGAAACAACGAGAAAGCCAGGATGAGCCCTTGGTTCATCCAAAGGTGTAGAGAGGCCAAAACCAAGTGTGCTAGAGAATGAAAGAGGTATAGAAGGCAAAGAACCAAGGAGAATAAGGAGAGCAGTCGTAGAGCCAGAAATGAGTATGCACAGGTAAAAAGGAAGGCCAAACAACAATACGAAAATGACATAGCAGCGAAAGCCAAATCTGACCCGAACCTGCTGTACAGCCACATCAGGAGGAGAACAACAGTCAAGGACCAGGTAATCAGGCTGAGGAAGGAAGGAGGGGAGATCACAAGAAATGACCGTGAAATATGTGACAAGCTCAACTTGATATTCAAACAAGTGTTCACAGTGTAGACAGAAGGGACTCCAGAACAACGGAGAGGTGGGGTACATCATCAAGTGTTGGACACAGTAAATACAACCAAGGAAGAGGTGAAGAGGATGCCAAGCGAACTAGATACCTCAAAGGCGATGGGGCAGGATAACATCTCTCCATGTGTCCTGAGAGAGGGAGCAGAAACGCTATGTGTACCACTAACAACAATCTTTAACACATCTATCGAAACAGGGCGACTACCTGAGGTATGGAAGACAGCAAATATAGTCCCAATTTTTAAAAAATGGAGACAGACACGAAGCATTAAAGTGCAGACCAGTGTCATTGACATGTATAGCATGCAAAAATCATGGAAAAGATTATCAGGAGGAGAGTGGTGGAGCACCTAGAAAGGAATGAGCTTATTAACGACAGCCAGTTTCAAGGACGGGAAATCCTGTCACAAACCTACGAGAGTTCTATGGCAGGGTGACAGCAGTACGACAAGAAAGAGAGGGGGGTGGTAGATTGCACCTTTTTGGACTGTAAGAAGGCGTTTGACACAGTCCCACACAAGAGATTAATGCAAAAGCTGGAGGACCAGGCAGGGATAACAGGGACGGCACTACCATGGATCAAGGAATACCTGTCAGGAAGACAACAACGAGTCATGGTACGTGGCGAGGTGTCAGAGTGGGCGCCTGTGACGAACGGGATTCCACAGGGGGTCAGTCCTAGGACCGGTGCTGTTCCTGGTATTTGTGAACTACATGACAGAAGGAATAGATTCAGATGTGTCCCTGTTTGCAGATGATGTGAAGTTGATGAGAAGAATACATTCGGACGAGGAGCCAGAAACTGGCTCCTGGAGTTCAACCCCACCGAGTGCAAAGTTATCAACATTGGGGAATGGCAAAGCAGACCGCAGACGGAGTACAATCTAGGAGGCCAGAGACTACAAACTTCATTTGGGGTGAGTATAACACTGGGCACATCTCCTGAGGCGCACATCAACCAAATAACTGCTGCAGCATATGGGCGACTAGCAAACCTAAGAACTGTATTCCAAAATAAAATAATCATTCAGGACACTGTACACCAGTTACGGCAGGCCTATATTGGAGTATGCAACACCAGTTTGGATCCCACACTTAACCAAGAACGTAAGGAAACTAGAGAAAGTGCAAAGGTTTGCAACAAGACTAGTCCTGGAGCTAATGGGCATGTAATACGAGGAGAGGTTAAGGGAGATCGACCTGATGACACTGGAGGACAGAGATAGGGGGGATATGTTAACGGCATTTAAAATACTGAGGGGAATCGACAATGTGGACAGAGACAGGATGTTCCAGAGATGAAACACAGCAACAAGGGGTCACAGTTGGAAGTTGAAGACTCAGATGAATCACAGGATGTTAGGAAGTATTTCTTCAGTCACAGAGTTGTCAGGAAGTGGAATAGTCTGGCAAGTGATATAGTGGAGGCAGGATCCATACATAGCTTTAAGAAGAGGTATGATAAAGCTCATGGAACAGGAAGAGTGACGTAGCAGCGACCAGTGAAGAGGCGGGGCCAGGAGCAATGAGTCGACCCCTGCAACCACAATTAGGTGAGTACAATTAGGTGAGTACTCACACACTGACACACACACACACACATCACACACACACACACACACACACACACGAGCTGAGTCGAGCTGAGTCTCGACCCCTGCAACCACAATTAAGTGAGTACAATTAGGTGAGTACACTGCTCCAATTTGGAACCCACACGTGGCAAAGCACGTCAGGAAGCTAGATAAAGTGCAAAGGTTTGCAACGAGACTAGTCCTGAAGCTAAGGGGCATGTCCTACGAGGAGAGATTAAGAGAACTCGATCTGACGACACTGGAAGACAGGAGGGACAAGGGGAAATGATAAAGATATATAAAATACTGAGAGGAATCGACAAGGTGGGCAGAGACAGGATGTTCCAGAGATGGGACACAGCAACAAGCGGTTACAATTGAACGCTTAAGATTTAGATAAGTCACAGGGATGTTAGGAAGTATTTCTTCAGCCAGAGAGTTGTCAGGAAGCGAAATAGTATGGAAAGTGAGGTAGTGGAGGCAGGTACCATACATAGCTTTAAGAAGAGGTATGATAAATGTTATGGAACAGCGAGAGAGTGAACTTAGTGACGACCAGTGAAGAGGCGGGGCCAGGAGCTATGAATCGAACCCTACAACCACAATTAGGTGAGTACAATTAAGTGAGAATACACACAAACACACACACACAAACACCTCTTTACATGCTCATAAACAAACACACGCACGCCCACGTACATGCAAACACAAGCTAACACTATCACACTCAAACTAACCTCTCCCCCCCAAAAAAAAAAAATAAGGCAGTAGGAAGAAGCAAGAGTACTGGGGATGGCTTGAGAAGGAAGCATTGGTAGAAAGGATTAAGAGCACAATGGAATGGGAATGGAAAAATTGGCTAAGTGAGTTTTGCAACACAATTGAGGAGAAGAAATCTACAGACAGCAAAAAGTGGGAGTTACAAGGCCTTGCTGCTGAGGCAAGGATACAGAACCTGGCGGAGGAACTGAAAATTCTTAAGCTGAATATAGAGGTGAGGACAGACAAGGACAAAGTGCCGGGTGCTGAAACATCATCAGACAGTGATGAAATAATATTAGGAAAGTGGGACGTCTGGAAGACGATAAGAGAAACAATCACTGAGATACTTAAATTGGACCCAGAGATATAAAGGGAAGCGAAATCGGAAAAGGAGAAAGAGAGGTCACTTATTATTTGTGGGCTTCACGAGGCAGAAGGGAAGACCTATGGCGAAAGAAGATGGGAGGTACAAGAGATTGAGAGCATCATCGCGATAACAGAACATGACATGACCAAACTGACAAATTTCAAGACAGAAATGGTACGAAACAATATCCTGCAGTGAAAATCAGTTAAAGGATTCCAAAAAATACTAGTGAGTGTACATCGACCTGAACAGAGCACAAAAAGAAAAGGAATAACTGAAAGAAAGAGTATGATGGCATCAGAGGCATAAAGGGGAGACAGAGCATCCTTGGAGGGAACAGCACACACAACTGCCCACAGAACCACCCATACCATCCCCTCAACACTTCCCACCCCACAACAACCAAACACAGTAACGAGAACAAGCCACATTCCACACACACCGTCCAACATCCCCTCAGTGCTAATGCCCCAACAACAGTAGCTTACCATAGTATTCAGAGCTGCCTACCACACCCTCAACCTGCACCAACTCCTCCCACTTCACAGAATACAGTTCTAAATGGAAGCTAAGGATATAGTACACCAATGAAGATGGAAAAACAAATGAGAGTGAGAAGTAGCAGGACAGAATCAGTGAGGCATCCCAGGACATCATAGCACTCAGACACAGCTCAGAGGGTGATAACAGATGCGATCTTCCTGTCTGGATAACATATACTGAGAAAAGACAGGGGTAACAGAGAGAAAGAAGGAGTTGCACTGCTGCTCAAAAACTAATGGAGTTTTGAAGAGTTGGGAGGACTAGTCAGAGGTGTAGCAGATGACTACATAGTACTAACACTTCAAACTGGGAGTCCAAAAATGATGATAGCAGTCATGTACAACCAGCCACCGAAGTGCAGTCATTACAAGGGATTGTATATACCCCTGCAGTGGATTGAAGCTTGTCGTGTCTGTTACTGGTATAGTCCTTGATGGTGGTGGATGTGGAGGTAGATACTCGGAATGAGGTATTCGTAAAAAATGTTGGAAACGTGAAGAGATACATAGTCCTCCCCACCAACTCCATTGCCAAACACGTTTCCAACATTTTTTTTCCAGTACCTCATTCCAAGTATCTACCTCCACATCCACCACCATCAAGGTCATTACCAGTAACAGACAAGACAAGCTTCAACCCACTGCAGGGGTATACACAATCCCTTGTAATGACTGCAGCAAATTATACGTCGGTGAAACATCCAGAGACCTCCTAACACGTATTTCAGAACACCAGTACACAGGCAGATCTGACGACCCAAGGAATGCCTGTGTTCAACACCGAAATTCACACAACCATTTAATCAACTACAGAAAGGCAAGACTCATCGCCAGAGAAGACAACACTCAATACCGAAGAATCCTGGAATCATCACTTATTTGCATATCCAACAACTTCAACCAAAACAACGGCTTCTACAACATAGCTGAACATATTGCCAAGAAACTTCTTCATCGTTATCCTACATAAGAACTTAAGAATGGAACACTGCAGAAGGTTTACCCATATACTTGTCCAATCTCTTTTTAAAGCTACCCAAGGTTTTAAACTCTGTCACCCTACATGCAGCATTCTCCACCTGACCCAGCATTCTCCACCTGACTAAATACTATAAATACTCATGTAACTTTTATCCAGGTAGATCTGTTTGTGACTCGATAAAGCCCACTGCGTGGGCGAAACGTTGTCAATAAAGAATCACATTATACTGCTTATGTGTTTATTTTTCCACCAGTGAAGGAACCATCATCATCTCTGTCTCTACCACTGATGCAACCCTTCCATTCGAGATGAAACCAACTCATCTGAACATCAACAAGTTTTCCAACCTCACATTCAATGCCATCAGTGATTCATCCCTACCCACGGTATCATTACTAGTGATCCAACCCAACAATCAATGTACTCACTAGTGATCCAGCACCACTATCAAGGATCCACCAGTGTCCCTCAATTCACCCCCACCTGATAAATTAGACACATATGCAACACTTGGGTATCTTTACTGAGGAAACGTTTCGCCACACAGTGGCTTCATCAGTAAATACAAAGAAGAATCGTGAAGAACAGGAGGAGTTTGAGGTAATCAGTCCCTCAGCCTTGAGTCGACGTTGTTAGTCCATCAATCTTGAAAAGAATACAGCATATGTGCGAAGAAGTAGCAGTCGTAGGTGGTGTCACATTTGACCAATGTGGAAGTAGGTCAAACCACTTCTTCGCACATATGCTGTATTCTTTTCAAGACTGATGGACTGATTACATCGACTCAAGGCTGAGGGACTGATTACCTCAAACTTCTCCTGTTCTTCACGATTCTTCTTTGTATGGACTGAAGAAGCCACTGTGTGGCGAAACGTTTCCTGGGGCTGTGATTCGTAAGTTGGTTTGTGTGCGGCCAGCACCAATAGCCTGGTTGAACAGACCATGATCCACCGGGAGGCCTGGTCACAGACCAGGCCGCGGGGGCGTTGATCCACGCAACCGTTTCACGGTATACAATGTCTCTGTTAGTGTGTTAGTGATTCAATACTACTATCAGTTTCCCACTGATCCAACACCATCATTAGCTTATCAGTGATCCAATCCTACCATCATTGTCTTCACCAGCGTTCGATTCCCACCAAAACCTCCAGCCAGTGTCCCACCTGTGATCCGACCAACAGTATATCCACTAGTGATTCAAATCTACTCTCAGTGTCTCCACCATTGATTTAACTATCTCTATTACGTGTTGGTAGGATGGGATGATGAGGTCATATTAGGATGGCTTAATCAATTTTTAGGCAGGTTGTCCTGGTCAGGTGGTTGAAGGATGCCTTTGTAATACCCTTCTAAGTTAACTGGGTCTGGTCTTAGTAGATTATCCTGGCCTAGTCTTAGAACGTAAGGGTTAGGTCACATCCAGTTGGTAATGGACAAATGAAATGGTCGTTTGGGTTGGTTATTACCTTCATTATGCTATGAGTAACGACATTTTCAGCATTTCACTGCCGGCAGTGAAAGTAGCTATCACCAATTCCTGCTAGCATCTCCGGGCATGAAACAGCAGTTAACTACTGCATCTCAGTCTATCATGTTGCTGGCTCGGCTGCCCAAGAGGCTTAACCCAGTCCCAGTTTAGGGAACAAGAGGATGTAATTCTTTGCCAGCTCGTTCAACACTCAACTTCATCGTATAAAAGCAGTATGCAAGCACTTACCACCTGTAAGAAGATGAAAAACTTGAGAACTCTTGCATCTGGTCAGGCTAGTATTGATTTTTGCACTTTTTTATACTTTATTCTTTTCTTTTCTTTTATGTATTACAGTCATGCAGCTCTAGGCATCAAATTTTATCAAACATATCGTTATATCTGTGACATGATACCGATAGTTTGATGAGTAACATATATAAACAACACCAAGGACTCTTTGTTGAGAGAAATCCCGTTTGTGCAGCAAGATTATTAAAACTAATACAAAGGCAAGAATAGACCCATATACTTGAGCTAATAGTGAGGCGTAGCAATTGAGGATATCATCATGTGTAGATGGACCCCACTAGTAGAAACAGACTTACTTCTTTCCACAGTAGGCCTCGTCGACATGTAATCAGATTTTCAGCTGATGCACCTCTTCTCTGACGCGAGTGTACAAGTCTCCTTCTTAATGAATCAGAATATCAGAGCTTTCTCCTTAAATAAAAATCCCTCATTAGAGATATCCAAGTTTTCCATAAGTGTATTAGGTAAATATATGAAAAAAACGGTAGTCCAGTCAGATTTGAGCGAAAAATAAAATGCTGAGAAAAACATAAACAGAGGAAGTTTTTCTACATATACTCCGGAAGAAAGATCAAAAAGAGATCCCCCGCCTATCGATGACAGCAAAACCCCCTTTTTTCATACACCAACCCGTCCCCTTGAGTGGGGTTACAGTGTTGTTTATTTCATGTTGTGTGGTGAACTTAATGGAAGGTGACTCAAACCATACCATATTATTAATGGAAGGTACTAAACCATTGAGTCTGGGTAGGAACTCATTAATGTTGTGATCTTAAGGCCACAGGCATAGAGCATCATCTAGTACAGTGGACCCTCGCTTTCGAGACACTCCAAAACTCACCCTCATTCCAGAATGCTGTTCAAGTGCTGTTACCAAAAAATTTATTCCCATAAGGAATGGTGTAATTAGATTAGTCCATTTCAGACCCCAAAAATACATATAAAAGCACTTACAATAATAAACTTACATAAAAGTGTGAGTTTTGGAGGTTTGAATAGAGAGGTCACTGTATCTGATCCAACTAGCTTTATCTGGGAGAATGTCTTTAAGAATATCCATTAGGACTCTTTATTGACCTAAGGAAAGCTTTTGATACAGTAGACCACGGCAGCTACTCCAAAAACTTGACCATTTCGGTATAAGAGGCCACGCGCTTACATATTTCAAATCCTATCTTACTAGCAGGTATCAATACGTCACCATTAAAGACAACCTCATCTACACGACCACGTGATACTGGAGTGCCACATGGAAGTGTCCTTGGTCCCCTGCTCTTCCTCTTATACATCAATGATCTTCCCAACGTATCACAACACCTGAAACCATTACTCTTTGCTGACGACACGACTTATGTCATCTTCCACCCACATCTTGCCTCACTCAGCACCATTGTTAATGAAGAGCTACTAAAAATATCAACCAGGATGACTGCCAATAAACTTACACTTAACACGGACAAAACCTTCTACATTATGTTTGGTAACAGAACAGGTGTTGCACAACTGAACATAATGATTGACAACACTCCTATTGCTAAACATAATGAGGGCAAATTCCTGGGCCTACAACTTGACAGCAACCTGAATTTCAGCACCCATATCCAACACAGCAAAAAAAAGTATCCAAAACGGTTGGGATCCTCTCTAAGATACGTTACTATGTACCACAATCAGCCCTACTCACACTATACTATTCACTCATCTATCCTTACCTCACCTATGCTATATGTGCTTGGGGATCAACAGGAGCAACCCACCTAAAACCAATAATAACTCAACAAAAAGCCGCAGTAAGAATTATCACGCAATCCAATCCCAGGCAACACACCCCTCCACTCTTCAAAGACCTAAACTTACTCAATGTTCAGAGCATCCACACTTACTACTGCGCAACCTACATGAACAGAACCATAAATTCCAATATTAACCCTGAACTAAAACCCTTTCTTGATAGTTGTGACAGGACCCATAGGCACAATACCAGGCACAAAAATCTCTATGACATTCCCCGTGTCCGGTTAAGTCTATACAAACGTTCAATGTACATTAAAGGGCTTAAAATCTGGAACTCCCTACCTGAAAACTCTAAAACAGCAGACTCAGCCACCATTTTCAACACTATCATCAAAAAACATCTTATCACACTAACACACCCCACCATCAACTAACTACATGAAAACCACCTATTCAGGCACACACACACACACACACACACACACACACACATTCTCCTCATCTACACCTACTCTGACCCAAAGGACAGTAAACATAAAATCCCGAATATAGGTATTGCCTAATAAATCTCAAGCTAGTCTTAAGTTTGCCTGAGATACTCCAATATAGGAGCTTTAATTGAAACTATGTATCATGCCAAGACGAAATCATTCTCATTACTAATTTTACAAATTGTCATATTCTAAATATTCTGAACTACCTCACTATTGTAAATCCATTTAATCATTTGTAATTTATAATATAGAGTAAGAACTATTATTAGTTTGCCCGAAATGGCTAGCATGTCCAGGCATGCTAGGCATGCTAGTGGCCATCTTTGTAATTATTGTATTATAATATGTAAACCACACATTGTAATCTTTGTGATTATTGTTTTATAATATGTAAACCACACATTGTAATCTTTACAGAGAAATAAAAATCTGAATCTGAATCTGAAAAGAAGTCTGGACTCATAGAATACCATATACAAGTTGCTGAGTAAGGTGCTAAGGGGATTTCCCATTGCCATGCCTTATTTTTGAGCATAATATTTCCCTTCAAACACAAACTTGCAATCAGTAACACAAAGTTTTATCAATTCATTTATTATTTTCGTGGGGTAGGGCAAGGGGATGTTTTCTAGTTCCTCTTCAAGGTAGGAAAGCAAGTCAGGGACAGGGACTTTTGTGAACAGAACTGTGACATCAAAGGTGATTAGGGTAAAGTCATGAGGGACATTTAATTTTTGAAGCCTTTCAGTGAGGTTTTAATATGTGCGTCTGAGATCTTATCGACCATGTGAGTTAGAAGTTTATCCAGCCATTTAGATAGGGTATATGCTGCTAAGCCTACTGCATCTGCAGTCCAGAGTACTTAGAGGACGAAATCAGCAAGATATTCAACATAGCCACAAAACTCAGATATCCTAGGGATTTTGTTGAGAAGGCACTAATGTCAGCAAGAAAGACTTTCTACAGGACTGAACTTAAGGAAGTGACGGCCAGGAAAAATGCACTAGTTTTACCATACAATGAGAATCTGGTTTGCCTGCGTGAGGCATTAAAAAAGATCAATATAAACCTTGCTTTCAAAAACACAGGTACTGTGAAACAAATGCTGATTAAAAACACACCCTACAACAAAGTTGGTGGGGTTTACAAGGTCCCATGTACTCAGTGTCCTCTCTCATATATTGGTCAAACAGAAAAACTTCTGGAAACCAGAATAGCCCAACATAATACTCAGTCAGGACAAGGGCAAGGTCAGGGCAAGAGTCGAATGCTATCTTTAACCACGTTAGTTCTTGAAATCACCCACTGGAGTGGGATGCTGCACAAATTATTGTACCAAACAGTTCTGTCATGGAAAGAAACATAATTGAATCTTCTCTCTTGAAACATGAAAGGAATACAGAATATAATTCAAATTATGGGTTATACAAGCTCGAAAGCTATTTAGTAGAGTCTTTTGTACACAATCTTAAACAACAATGCTATTCAAAATCACAGGATTGCTCATTATTCCAGGTGGTTTCATGATGGATTAGTGACGCTCGACCAGTGTCTACGCACCAAAACTTCATACTACGTCATTTGTGAATGGTTATATAAAGCGTTTAGCTGTTACTATACCATACAGTGACAGGCACACAAGATTACAGAATAACATAGGTATGGGTTTAAGGGTATTAGTAGTAATTTGGATCATAGAAATATTATAGAAGATTCTCAAGTAAGGAATATTAACCGACACTGAGAAGACATTATTTAGCAAGAGATACTTCTGAGTACCCCTGAGAACATTCGAGTACCCCAGAGCAGGACATTTAAACGGACAAAGAACACATTCTATTCCTTTCTTTTATTAATTTAAAAGGTTGCACAGAATAATATATAGTATATATATAGTATCCAATGAGAAAAGTTTTTTCTCAAATCACATGACCTGTTATAAGCGGCTAGAAAAAGCTTGGGGTTCGCCATTAGATCTTCTAATTTCATACTTGACTTCTCAGAAACTCTCCTACCCCATATAGGGAGTAGGTGGATGGTGGAGGTGTGGGGTTGCCACCGACCGTTGACCTCATTCTGAGAGAAGCTGCGGCCGGTGACACACCGCACTACGCTACTCTGAGAACACTCCCCTGCTTTAGTTGCTCTCTTGCAACAATGCATAGCTCCTGATGACGCACTGAGAAGTGTTAAAGTACTTTAGCTAAAGATTTCCACCCCCGTGGCTTGTTTTGCATAGTTAAGATCGCCTTTATATATATATATATATATATATATATATATATATATATATATATATATATATATATATATATATATATATATATGTCGTGCCGATTAGGTAAAACTGGTCAATTAGCAAGAACTCATCTAAAATTAAGTCCTTTCTAAAATTTTATCTTATACGTTTAAAGATATATTTTTTTCATTTATGTTAATGTAAAAATTAATAATTTTGTACCAAAAGAAACTTTGAAAACCTACCTAACCTTATTATAACAAGCGCAACTTAATTTAGCCTAACCCAACTAAATATATTTTAGATTCGTTTACTATAATTTAATAATAAACACACACAATGAAATATATTTTTTTCGTTAGGTTCAGAATGATTTTGGTGGAATTATTGCATACACAAATTTTCACTTGTCTTATATGGCAAGAAGAGCGTTGCTATTTAAGCCAAAATCGCAAGTTTTACCTAATCGACAATAATAATATATATATATATATATATATATATTATATATATATATATATATATATATATATATATATATATATATATATATATATATATATATATAAATATATATATATATATATATATATATATATATATATATATATATATATATATATATATATAATATATATATATATATATATATATATATATATATATATATATATATGTATATATATATATATATATATATATATATATATATATATATATATATATATATATATATATATATATATATATATATATATATATTATACATACATACATACATACCTATAAATATCAATAACAACACTGCGACTACCCAAGGACTCAAACCCATACTGCTTTGTCCCGCCTCATGATGAGCGAAAACACATGACGTTCTAACCGTCAGGACCACGCAATCCTACAAGCGTGACGCACCCAGCCAACATAGGTGTTTTACCGTCATCTGAGGACATACGGTTGTGTGGGTGCCTCTGACCTAATTTCATTCTACTCCTTGTTTGGTGTACTAGCCTAAAAAGCAGTATTTTATATTATTGTAACCACTAACGAGTGGTATTGATCAATAACAACACTGCGACTAGCCAAGGACTCGAACCCATACTGCTTTGAATGACGGCAAAACACCTAGCATAGCTGAGTGCGTCATTCTTGTAGGATTGCGTGATCCTATGGGTTAGAGCATCATATGTTTTGGCTCACCATTAGGTGGGCCAAAGCAGCGTGGATTCGAGTCCCTGGCTAGTCGCAGTGTTGTTATTGATCAATACCACTCGTTCATGGTTACAATAATATAAAATACTGCTCGTTGGGCTAGTACACCAAACAGGGAGAAGAATGAAATTAGCTCAGAGGCACCCACACCACCGTATGTCCTCATATGACGGTAAAACACCTAGCTTGGGTGGGTGTGGTCCTGTGGGTTAGAGCGTCATGTGTTTTCGCTCACCGTGAGGCGGACCAAAGTAGCATGGGTTCGAGTCCTTGGCTAGTCCAGTGTTGTTATTGATCAATACCACTCGTTCTTGGTTACAATAATATATATATATATATATATATATATATATATATATATATATATATATATATATATATATATATATATATATATATATATTGCTAGGAATTCGCAAGAGCAGGCGTTTAAAGTTATATTTTTTCATTTATGTTAATGTAAGAATTTATAATTTTGTACCAAGAGAAACTTTGAAAACCTACCTAACCTTATTACAACAAGCACAATTTAATTTAGCCTAACCCAACTAAATATATTTTAGATACGTTAACATTAATTTAATAATAAACAAACACAATGAAATATATTTTTTCGTTATGTTCAAAATGATTTTGGCGAAATTATTGCATACACAAATTTTCACTTGTCTTATATGG
>WNWK01010214.1:0-35000 GCA_009830355.1 Cherax destructor | reverse complement strand
AGTAAGGAAAAAAAAAAGAACCTCTTAAAACGAGACAAATTGCAGGAAGATGCTAATCGAATCCTGAGAGTGGTGAGAAGGTAACTAGACGCGTGAACAGTTGATTGAGGTTGTCAGGGTTTCATCTGTTAATGAATTATTTTGGATCAATTATCTTTATCATGGGAGGGAATGAAATTTCAGGACTATCGTTAATATGGTAAGCTTCCTCATCTCTCCCTCATAGTCTTTCAAGCCTCAGCTAAACACAAGCATGCGAGCACGTCTCTTATCTTCCTGGGATTTGGCAAAATTATTCTGTAATGACATTTATGTTGGAAATGATAAACTACTTGTGCACAAATTCTCATGAGTTTTAACGATTTTCCTTCAACATTCGTCTAAGTGGAAAACAATGATATTATTAAGAAGCTCCATAGGAATCTCACTAAATCAAATGAAACCTTTGAAGTAAACTAGAAACAGAGCTCAGTTATAGTTACATTACTTTGGTCTTGTGGTTGTAGCACTGCACTTCACTGAGGGAAATTGGGAAATTGGAATCTTCGTCTAGATGCAGTGGCATGTTCCATTAAATCCAGCCAGCTCAACCTCTGTGATATGGATTCCCTCCGACTTCAAAATGACAATGAGTTTCATAGATTTACATCAGAAGGATACTTCAGAAGTCAACGTTCAGAAAACTACTAGTGTGGTGATGGTCTGATATAACAATCGAAAAGACTTTCATGAAGAATATGAAGAGTATTGAAGGCATCACTTACAGAAGAGGTTTCTCAGTGTCCCCAATCAATTTACTTCGTTTCACCGGTAGTTCACTATGTTTGCGAGAAGTACAAGAGTTGTGCTAAGTTCTGACCAGAAGCATCTTTAAACATACTGAACTGAGAGATCCAAGGATATCAGAGGATGAAAAAGATGCTCAGTTTTTTATATGGCTTCAGAATGACTGGTCATTCATCAAGACAGAAGATTTCGCTTCGCTGTTAAATGGTGTCCTTGCTGCTGAAAATTCAAATTGTACACATCTACAGATATTGCCAAAAAGATGATGGTTGAATCTCTGGAACATAAATGGTCATTTGGCGAATTTATTTGATCGAAACCCGTATTTAATAAGGGACGTATGATCACATTTCATGGCACTTCGGTTATTTTCGTCCGATGTTTTTGCTTTTTGGTATACGTTTAGAAGCATGTACTTAGAAAGACGTGAGAAAGTTTCAAAAAGATCGGCCAATAAACAACAGAGAGAGAAAAAAAATACTGATTATGACAAATGGCAGCATCGTATTCCGGTCTGGTGGCACTTGCGGCACTGGGGACACTTCCCACTCGTAGAATACGTCTAAGACGAAGTACCTATGGATTTAATTAATGTAAGATAGTTTATCTTCATGCCGAAAAAAAATAAATTTGTAACGCTTTCAACACTCACCAAAATATCTGCCTTTTTACCCCCCACAAAATAAAAAATATTTGAGATATTCCAATTTTTTTTCCACTGTAAATACAAACACACTTTGCTTTATGTTCCCTGTGAAATTCATTTCAATTTAAGGGACGTATGATCACATATCATGGCACTTCGGTTATTTTCGTCCGATTTTTTGCTTTTTGGTATACGTTTAGAAGCATGTACTTAGAAAGACGTGAGAAAGTTTCAAAAAGATCGGCCAATAAACAACAGAGAGAGAAAAAAGCAGATGATTTCATACAGGTTGACACAAGCGAAAAATGTGTCCTGTGACGATACCGAAAGACTTGGAGACATATTTCTTTAATGCGTTGGCATCTGTCCCACTCTCCATATTTGACGCGGATGATGAAGACAAAGAAGACTTCTGTGTATCATGACTTACGATATCGGATTAACACGATTTCAAACAATAGAAGGTACGGGTGGGGTCTGAGCTTACGCCCCGGCCTGATGTTTTACGCCTCACTAACCCTGTGTTCAAACTCCACTCGTACCATTGTTTATATCTATGTATCAAATGTTCAATACTGTTAAATAACGATTAATTGATTTATCAGGGGCGGCGTATTTCATTAATGGAGGTAACTTCATCCATCATGTAATTTGACCAAAGAAAGACACAACTGAAGACATTGTAGCTACTTACATTGTGTTCGTACGTAAACATTATTATACACTTGTAACAGTATGTTTTTTAATGGATATTTAATGAATCAGATAAATTCAAAAGGCACGGAGCTTCAAAAAGGAGTTTTGAGTCTCATTTCAGCTGAAACATTTGATGAGAACACACCTCTAATTTGTCTTAGGAAAAGTTTCTTAAGTAATCTAAAGAAAAATGAGCTTCTAATTATGCAAATGAAACAAAAATTTCAGTTAAAATGTATGAAGACACAGATTGCCACGGATGATGCTGATGTAATAATTGTTCAGATTGAAATTCGTAAATGCAATAAGCACTTGTCAGTAGACATAGTTTGAGAGGATGTGGATCTTCTTACTATGCTTCTTGCTCTTTCTCCAGAAGATAGAGGTATTACGTTCTTGAAAGAAGCAGAAATGAACCTTCAAGAACTAGTTTATAGCTCTCGAGACCACAATTTTAAATAATATCAAAGAGACAATATTGCTGGATCATGTATTGAGTGGCCCCGATACCACATCCTCTTCTATCGGTTTTGGGGAAAATAAACCGACCAGTCTGCTTAATGCCGATAATCTTTTGTAGGAGATTATGTTGATATTCATGAATCAGACATCTCCTGATGAAGTTGCAGCAGCTGGAGAAAGGTTTATCTTCGTTCTATATAATGTAAACCTGGTAAAAAGTTTCAGTCATTACATATTTGCTAATTGATTGATCAATAAGCAAACCAACCCATGCTGTATTTTTATCAATTCTTTCTTCCACTGTTTGCTTATCGATTATATAATTAAGCTCAGACGTGACAAGGAAAAATACTACAGCCTGAGTTGTGGTGCTGGAAAAGTTATCAGGATTCTCTGTCGTCTGTCTATACAAAATAGGCACCAGCTCCACCAAAGATCTTAAAGTTCCCGCCCTCCTCTCGTGTGTAATCTGCCTCACTTCCCATTGTGATTCTGTGCGGCTAGTTAATGGAACTAGTCGGTCCTAAACGTCATCATAAGTTCAGTCTTCTATGTGCGGGTTATTTGTGTATCCTGAAAGTTATCTCCCGTGGCTGCAAATTATGTGGTGGAAAGCAAGGGTTTGCACTGCACTGTTCTTCAATGTTCAAAAGCAGCCGTGGTCAAAGTTGCCTAAATTCTGATTTAGTAGAGGATCCCACAGATGACCTTAGTATAGTGGACGATTAGAAGAATGCTCTTGTTTATTAATAATGACTTGAATAATGGAGAGTTAGTTGATTACGCTTACTGGGAGGAAACTAAAAAAAAATTAATGACTTTACCTCAACGAATCAATTTATACAGTAAATGTATAAATAAAAAAATAGTATATCTCACGTATACTAATCTCACTTTCCTTGATACATAGTTACCCTATCTAGAACATCATTTCTCTCCCTCTGTACTAGCATGCATAGCAACAATCCTGTTCGGAATTTAATTAATATTTTTTGCAAATATAAAGTTTTATTGTCAGATGCACTGTTTTCCAAATATCAACAAAATAAAAATGTCAAACACTGAATGGTGTTTGGGGCCAAAAAAAAAAAAAAGGCTTTCTGCACACGAATAGATGAGTAATTTGTTGTTGTTACTTTTTCAGCCTTCGGCGCAGTATTTGTGTATAATTTCTTGTCTATGTAAATTATTTCCGCAATATCCCTTAATTTGACTTGATTATAGAGAGTGCAGATAGCAGATAGACATAACTATGGTCTAAACAAACAAAGGTTACATAAAAGAAAATAATGAGATGACCTAAATGGGAAGAGAAGACATCGAGGGGGAAATGCACTGCATACTAGTGGCTTTCCATTGTTCCTAACAATGATTTTATTACTTATAAACTCTATTATCTGTGTGATAAGAGAAATAAAATTATGAATTTCGATAAAAGTAGATGGAACAGACTGAAGCAGACAAGTGATACAATATCATTGTACCTCGCAGAAACAAATGAAAGTATGTACACAGAAAAATCACATTGATACAGTTTGTTCAAAGCC
Organism: Cherax destructor; assembly: GCA_009830355.1. Taxonomy (NCBI): domain Eukaryota; kingdom Metazoa; phylum Arthropoda; class Malacostraca; order Decapoda; family Parastacidae; genus Cherax; species Cherax destructor. Next base: position 30,863 of record WNWK01010214.1, on the reverse strand, counting down.
CCAGAGTATAGAGAAGAATGAGAGACGGAGACCATGCACAGGGTTCACTGGCGTGTCCGGCACTGGGAAGAAACATGACTTGCAAGGAGGCTATCTAACGTTTTGAGGCATTAGGGGGGTATTGCGACCCCAGAAGGGGGCACAGTGTTTGTACATATATCTATTGTAATTATTATATATATTTCCCTTTCTTATAATTATATATTGCTGATATTTTCGATATTAGCTAAATCGTTAATATCTTGCTTTATATTATTATTTGACTTAGCTATATTATTAGGTAGGATGTAACATTTATACTTTGTGCTCATTGTTCGAGAGTTGAGTGACTGCCAGCATTGGCTAACAACCTCGGTAACTAGCACTTCGCTTGTTATATTGCCGGCTTCTGTGTAGTTGCTAGGCAGTAACATGCAAGCCACGTGAGCAGTGGCGTGATGCACCGGGATGAGCAGCTTCCCTGCACTGGCTCTTCCTCTCTCCTCTGCTGACCCTGGTTGGAGCAACACCTCAATCTTGTCTCTGCTTGATTCCTCGTCATTTAGACTCTGGTAGAGTATGTGTTCGGTGGTGAGACGAATCATACTTCTCTGGACTCTGTGTAACTCAGTTCACAGAGCATAGCAAAGACTTAGTGATTTACGACGTTTTACTGAGGTTGTGTCACACTGACACTTTAAGATACCCAGGTCCCGAGCTGTATCTTCTGACCTAATTCGTTCTGGCATCTGTGCACCGTTGCAGTCGGGGATTTGGTTATGCTGAATATAGATTCAGTATTAAGGGAGTTTTGTGACTATTATGGAGGATCTGCTGAAAGTCCCTAGTTAGGATTGTTATTTTATCTCCTTGTTCCTGTGTTGCTGCTGCTGTTCGGCGAATCGGTCGTTTTACTGTTCAGGCAAGCTATTCTGATTGCCCCTTTGGTAGAGAAGTTAGCTTATGTGAGGACGTTTAGTCAGTCACTGTTTAAGTCGAGTCCAGTATTGAGATATAATGACCTACCTGGAGCACACACACACACACACACGTACACACACACACTTGTATATATATTAGTATTGTATATAATTGCTGACAATGTACCAGTTGGTACTTAAGAGCCATAAAGATGTTATGTGCCTTCAGCACAATACTGTATATGAGAGAAGTGTAGAAGCTAACCTAATTAACATCCTAATTAATATTCTAATTTGTATTAAATTTATTTACTTTGATACCCTAGACAATTTTAACTTTGTTAATAAACATTAATTTTATTTCGATTAGTTAGTACCCTCTCAGTTGAAATCCTGAAGCGCTATTAAATCTTGTTATAATTATAACGGATAACTGGACCAGGATACTGACAACTTGTTACAAAACCCCAGTAAAAGGCTGAATCCTAGAGGGGCAGACCTTTCTAGTGTTCACTGGAGATGTCTATTTCTAATAGATATCGCGTCTTTTGCAACAGGGGGCTAAACCATACTCTTGGATTGCATCCCAACGTGGGTTCGAATACTACTGGCTATGATCTTTCTATGTGTGTACTCACCTAGTTGTGGTTGCAGGGGTCGGTTCATAGCTCCTGGCCCCGTCTCCTCACTGGTCGCTACTGGGTCACTCTTCCTGCCCCATGAGCTTTATCATACTTCTTCTTAAAACTATGTATGAATCCTGCCTTCACTATATCACTTGCCAGACTATTCCACTTCCTGACAACTCTGTGACTGAAGAAATACTTCCTAACGTTCCTGTAATTCATCTGAATCTTCAACTTCCAACCATGACCCCTTGTTGTTGTGTCCCATCTCTCAAACATCCTGTCTCTGTCCACCTTGTCGATTCCTCTCAGTATTTTATATGTAGTTATCATATCCCCCCTATCTCTCCTGTCATCCAGCGTCGTCAGGTTGATTTTCCTTAACCTCTCCTAGTAGAACATGCTCCTTAGCTCTAGAACTAGTCTTGTTGCAAATCTTTGCACTTTCTCTAATTTTCTTACGTGCTTGGCTAAGTGTGGGTTCCAAACTGGTGCTGCATACTCCAATATGGGCCTAACGTACACAGTGTACAGGGTCCTGAACGACTCCTTATTAAGATGTGGGAATCTGTTCTTATGTTTGCTAGGCGCCCGTATGCTGCAGCAGTTATTTGGCTGATGTGCGCCTCAGGAGATGTGCCCGGTGTTATACTCACCCCAAGATCCTTTTCATTGAGTGAGATTTGTAGTCTCTGGCCCCCTAGACTATACTCCGTCTGCGGTGTTCTTTGCCTTTCCCTAATCTTCATGACTTTGCACTTGGTGGGGTTGAACTCCAGGAGCCAGTTGTTTGACCATGCCTGCAGCTTGTCCAGATTCCTTTGTAGTTCTGCCTGGTCCTCGTCCAATTGAATTCTTCTCATCAACCCATGGAGAGATATTATGCGGCCCCATTGCTTTTGAGGTATCTAGCTCGCTTAGCAGCCTCTTCACTTCTTCCTCGGTTGTATTTATTGTGTTCAACATTTGATGGTGTACCCCACCTATCTGTCTCTCTGGAGTCCCTTCTGTCTCCTCTGTGAACACTTTGAATCTTGTGTTGAGCTCCTCACATACTTCGCGGTCGTTTCGTGTGAACTCCCCTCTTTACTTCCTCACCCTGATTACCTGGTCCTTGACTGTTGTTTTCCTCCTGATGTGGCTGCACAATAGCTTCGGATCAGATATGGCTTTCGCTGCTATGTCATTTTCATTTTGTCGTTGGGCCTAACTTATTACCTGCGCATATTCATTTCTGGCTCTATGACTGCTCTCCTAATTCTTCTGGGCCCTTTGCCTTCTATACTTCTTCCATTCTCTAGCACATTTGGGTTTTGCCTCTCTACATCTTTGGATGAATCAAGGGATCATCCTGGCTTTTTCGTTGTGTTACACTTGGGTACTAACCTCTCCTCAGCTTCTTTGCATATTGTTGTCACACATTCCATCTGCTCGTGCACTGACTTCGATGCCAGTTCTCTGCCCAACTGAACCCCTGTGCAGGAAATTCTTCATGCCTGTGTAGTCCTCTCTCTCTTGTAGTTTGACTTCGTTCGTCTTGCCCTTTCTGCTTCCCTCTCCACTTGTAACTCTATGTATTCGAAGCTCAGAATCATGTGGTCACTGGCCCCGAGGGGTCTTTCATATGCGATGTGTGTGTGTGTGTGTGTGTATTTCTCCTTTCTCTCTCTCTCTCTCTCTTTTACACTTTTTAAAAGGTTTGGTTAAGGATCCTATCTTTATTTTTGAGCTAAGAGCTCTTACCTACATCAGTTAACTGGAAAGCCTTTTTATTGTTAAGAGACAAAGAAATAGGTAACAGGACGAAGTTCGAGCCATAGATCGGCCAGCGATTTCATTTGGTCAACTGACTTCATTTTGTTAATGGCATTATGCTGTACGAACATGTTTCAGATACGAGTCATCCTAGAAATAAATTATCTCACATGAAGTGAAGTTCATGAGAAGGGTACAGAGTGTTGTTGTTGGTTGCTGCCCGTCTTGTGGTGTAGAAGTACACTTTTCGATGTTATCGGAGAGGAGTCAAGTGTACATAACAGTATGGTCGCCCACATCCACACTTTGTTGAAAAGACTATTACTCTTCCCCTCCCTCCATCCTCTCTCTCTCTTTCGTCCTCTCTCTTCAGTTATTTTCTCTCTGTAAAGCTATTCATGATTATAAAATAATTTCATCTGATATTCCGGAGAATAATATGTAAATATTAATTTTAATGAATGATTCATTAGTGGAGGTGTATGATTAAAAAAGTTGAGAATATTATTACAAAATAATATGATATCTATAAAGTATAGACATCTCCAGATAATACTATAAGCCCAACCTATTGAACCCCTTCTAGCATCTAGACAGTTTCTGGTTTTGTAACAGTTTGTCGGAGAATATTCTAGTCCAGTTATCCATTAAAATTAAAATAAATTTCAATACCGCTTTGTGAATACAACTGGATGAATATAAACCAATTAAATAAAATATGAGACCTGTAATTAAAAAGTTGTCTAGACGGTCATAAACAAAGTCAATATTTTTACCATAATGAAGGATTTATAATTATAATCATTGGGGAGAGCTAATCCCGTAGGATTATACAGCACATGTGGGGGAGGAATGGAAGGAATTCAGGCTCAATTCAGGGAACCGGAGCACAGATCCAATTCTCTAGACCAAGAGCCCCTCACCAGCGACAAGGAACCTCCCTTGAGGGGCATAATTAAGGAGATAAGCTCCTACACTTCTCTTGGAGTATAACTTGGTATACATTTAACTTACAATCGTACAGTGCTGAGAGCACATTCAATAACTGTACGACTCTTATGTACAGTCTGGTATGTAGGTATGATGAAACATACTAAAGTATACGAATAAAAGTATATGAAAGTTTCTGTGAGAATGTGAGTATATACTCAAAGTGCTCGTTATGTCTCAGTAAGAGTAGACTCGACTTAGACTTAGGTAGTGGCAATAAATCCCTAAACAATGCAACATTTCAACCAACATGGAAATCAAACAGTTTGCTTGAACAATATGACGAACCATTCTCCAAACAGCAATAATGCACGAAGCAGCAGAGAACAGCACAGCGTCAGACGGGAAATATGGGGACAAAATAACGACCTTAACTGGAGACCATCAGCAGATTCTCTACAAAAGGCATAAAAGTCCCTTAATACTGAAGCTGTGTTTAGCATTACTAAATCCCCGACTACGGCAGTGTACAGGTGCCAAGACACACATCATCTGAGTTGCACAGAGTTACAAGAAGTATGTTGCGGCTACACGAACAACTGCCGGAGAGAGAGACTAGAGAGACGCTTCTCAAAGGAGAAGCAAATAGCGAGAGTGAGGCTGTGACATCAGGCGTGATCACGTGACTTGTCACAGCTACTCCAGCTAAAGCGTATCACGCAAAACTACCTAACACTCGAACAGGTATTTAACAAGTGCTGGCAGCCAATCATAACTCTCCAACAACGAGGACAATGACAGGTGTAATTCTTACATTCTTCCTAAATACTTCAACTAATATAAGTCAAATAATAATATAAAGCTAGATATTTTCATTTTAATTATTAATAAAAACATCGGCAATATAAAAATCATATGAAAAAGTAATATATATATATGTCGTACCGAATAGGTAAAACTTCCGAATTTCACACCAACTCCTTTCTTGCCGAATAAGGCAAGCGAAAATTTGTGTATGCAATAATTTCGGAAAAATCATTCTGAACCTAACGAAAAAATATATTTCATTGTGTTTGGTTATTATTAAATTATTGTAAACATATCTAAAATATATTTAGTTGGATTAGGCTAAATTAAATTGCACTTGTTATAATAAAGTTAGGCAAGTTTTCTAAGGTTATTTTGGTAAAAATTAATAATTATCACATTAACAAAAATGAAAAAAATATATCTTTAAACTAAACGTATAAGATATAATTTTAGAAAGAACTTAATTTTAAATGAGTGCTTGCTAATTGATCAGTTTTACCTATTCGGCATATATATATATATATATATATATATATATATATATATATATATATATATATATAAATATACCTGGCACCTCTGCCAGAGAGGCTGTGGGCATCCTTCTCTGTAGTTTTGGCACAATATCGTCCAGTTAAGAACTACCAGGATTATCATCAACAGGCTGGTGTGTGGATATCTGCAGCTGGTGTTGGAAAGGGCTAGTTAGTTAGTTTGATATCTTTATTATGCACCCCATACCCATCCTGTGGGCGGTAGTCAAAAGATTACAGAGGTACATAATGGGTCCAGGGACTGGACCCCAAAGTTATGATAGCTGAGCAAGTTACAAAGGTAATGAACTAACAAGCTACAAAGGTAATGAACTCACAAGTTACAAAGGTAATGAAACATGTAAGTAAATTTACTTACTTACGTTTATGCATGGTTACAATCATGAACAAATTATAACGCAATGAACACTTCACTAGTCTACACCCAGTCACAACTGTAATGAGTTCTTGGTGCAAATTTTATTGTTGGGTCACACATACACACTTACATATACACATACACACACACACATACACACACATATATACATACACACACACGCACACACAACAGGCCCAGCCTTCAATCGACATGTGCACAGGACAAAAAGGCAATCAACACGCGCGTGCGCACACACACACACACACACACATCTTGAACATTTCTGAGTGAGTTGTCTCTGAATTCATTAATTTTGTCGCACTCCAGTACATAATGACGCAGGGTGTGACAATAATCCAACTGACAAAGTTTACATCTTGTTTGGTCTACATCTGGTGGTGGTGATTTAACCTGCCAAATATACTTGTAACCCAGCCGGAGGCGGGCGGTAGTGACATCCAAGAGTCTCCTTATTTTGTTGGATGCACCATAGACATGTGGCTCCTCCTGCATGATAGAATGATGATAGATGGACTGACTGGTGTCAATCTCCCTGAGTCTTAAGTCAATAAAATTCAGTTCTAGTTCTTTTCGTATTATTGTTCTCAAACTGCTAACTGACAATCCGCAGTAAGATTCGCAAACAGCTTTGGTGGGTCTACCCTTAAAGTGCTAAGACCACAGACAACGAGAGGAGGCAGTTCACCTCCATATGTTAAGGTAACACTACCATGACGCTTCTGAAAGTCCTGACCAAGGATCACATCAGAGCACAGTTGTGGCAGAACAGCTAAATGTACATCTTGATAATCCCTGTCATTAACTCTAAGGTTTACCTTACAAAACCCTAACGTCTGAATAGAGAGAGATGTTGATGCCATGGAAACGGTACCTGATGAGTGATGTACCGTCAAGGAGTGGCGTTTAACTACGTCAAGGTTGATGAAACTCTCTGAGCTGCCACTGTCAATCAGACCATCTACTTCTGTTCCTTTGATGAACACTTTCACAACTGCCTTTGACAGTGAATTTGGAGCAGCCGCAGAAGTCACTGTTGCTAGAGTCGCCTGGTCGGAATGCATAGAAGCACTAGCTCTTGTTGATGTATTAGCACGACATACTTTAGCAAAGTGACCTTTCTTATGGCATTGATGGCACATTGCTTCACGAGCCGGACACTTTGGACGTGGATGTCTTGAAAAACCACAAAAGAAACACTTTGTGCCTGCAGCTGCTGTCACTGAAGCAGGTTCCACGGTAACCTCATTAAAAGAGTCTTGGTCGGGAGTTACAGCACTTACCACTCGAGAAGGCTGGGTAGTACTGTACACTTCAGAATTCTTCTGAGCTGAATCTAATGATCTTGCCTGGTCAAGGGTAGTGGCTAAGTCCAGAGTTTTATTCTCCAATAAACGCTGCCTTATTATTGGTGATTGCAGGCCACTGATAAAAGCATCCCTGATGGACTCTTCACAATACTGAGAAGCTGTCACCGCTCGGAAGTTACAGTCCTTACCTAATATTTTCAATGCTTGAAAGTATTCCTCTAAGGATTCACCAATCTGCTGGCGGCGAGTTGCAAGACGATATCGTGCAAAGATTTCATTTGTGGGCTTAATATACTGAGACTTGAGGGCATTGATAGTATCTTCATAGGTATTACACTCAGAAATAACCTCATAGATTTTAGGTGACACAAAGTTGATGAGCAGGCTTAGTTTATCTAGATCTTCCTGAGGAAAGGCTCTCAAGAAGTTTTCGAAAGTCTTAAACCAGTGCTTCCATTCCTGAGCAGCCGTTGATACACTGGGGTCAGAGTCTAGCCTCTCAGGTTTCAGTAAACGCTCCATTTTGCTGTGTAGTCTAGCTCAGAATCGCCGCCAGGTAGCCCAGGATATTTGTGTTCAATAAATTGTTGTGATAAAAACACAGGCCTCATTTCTAGGCTTTATTGAACACAAAATCCATGGTACATGTCTGCAACAGAAGAAAATACATCTAATGACTGCTGCTGCAGGACAGGTGATGTAAGGTGCATATGTCCTCAGAAAAGCTATAGCTACTGGCGACATATTTAAGCTTACCATGTAATCTGCATCACGAATGTATTTGTGTAAGAGCGAGACCACACGCCATGCTGGGCCATCGCCGTACTATTTGTTGTTATTGTTAGGGGCCCCCTGAGGTGGTGCCGTATTGTGTCCTGCAGCGGCTCTCCACAAGAGCGGTATCACTACACTAAGCCCTCGAGAATTTTCCATGTGTATATAATAATGTATCTCTCCCGCCTGCGTTCTAGAGAGTACAGGTTTAGGAACTTCAAGCGTTCCCAGTAGTTGAGGTGGTTTATCGCACTTATGCGTGCGGTGAAGGTTCTCTGCACATTTTCAAGGTCAGCAATTTCACCCGCCTTGAAAGGTGCAGTTAGTGTGCAGCAATATTCCAGCCTAGATAGAACAAGCGATCTGAAAAGTGTCAACATGGGCTTGGCATCCCTGGTTTTGAAGGTTCTCATTATCCATCCTGTCATTTTTCGAGCAGATGCAATTGCTACATTGTTATGGTCCTTGAAGGTGAGATCCTCTGACATGATCACTCCCAGGTCTTTGACATTAGTTTTCGCTCTATTGTGTGGTTGGAATTAGTTTTGTACTCCGATGAGATTTTAATTTCTTCACGTTTTCCGTATCTGAGTAATTGAAATTTCTCATCATTGAACTTCATATTGTTTTCTGCAGCCCATTTAAAGATTTGGTTTATGTCTGCTTGGAGTCTTGCAGTGTCTTCAGCGGTGGACACTGTCATACAGATTCGGGTGTCATCTGCAAAGGAAGACACAGCACTGTGGCTTATATCCCTGTCAATGTCTGATATGAGGATGAGGAATAGGATGGGAGCAAGTACTGTGCCTTGTGGAACAGAGCTTTTCACAGTAGCTGCCTCAGACTTTACTCTGTTGACTACTACTCTTTGTGTTCTACGTGTTAGGAAATTATAAATCCATCTACCAACTTTTCCTGTTTTTCCTTTATCACGCATTTTGTGTGCTATTACACCATGGTCACACTTGTCAAAGGCTTTTGCAAAATCTGTGTATATAACATCTGCATTCTGTTTATCTTCTAGAGCATCCAGGATCTTGTCGTAGTGGTCCAGTAGTTGGGACAGACATTAGCGGCCTGCTCTAAACCCATGCTGTCCTGGGTTGTGCAATTGATGGGTATCAAGATGGGTGGCGATCTTGCTTCTTAGAACCCTTTCAAAGATTTTTATGATATGGGACGTTAGCGCAATTGGTCTGTAGTTCTTTGCTATTGCTTTACTGCCCCCTTTGTGGAGCGGGGCTATGTCTGTTGTTTTTAGTAGCTGCGGAACGATCCCAGTGTCCATGCTCCCTCTCCATGAGAAATGGAAGGAGAGGGAGCAACTATCGGGGAAACTATAGACTGTACGAAAGTAGAGGGCGAGAAGACGGAAGAGGGAGTGGTCGTAGGGGCTTGGAAGGGGACAGAAGTGGGAGTGGCCTGGGGAGGGACAGTCAGGGAAGGAACTTGAGAGGGGACAGGGGATGAAGAAATTGTACGAGGAGGATGAACCTCCACACACATTACAGAACTAGTCGAAGGCTAAAAACCCAGCAATAGGGGGGCGCTGAGGTTTAGGCGAAGAACGAGGACGTGTAGACTCAGAACTGTGCGAGTGAGTAGAGGAAGTGTGGACAGTATGGAATACCGAGGTTGGGACCTCGGAACCAAGAACCTCAAAATAATTCGAGACGGGTGACTGAGGATGTTGTAACCACAGAGGAAGTCGAGGAAGTTGGGACCCCAGAAGTGGGGCGACGTTTAGCAATACGAGAATAGGAAATGCGGGGAAGTCTCCCTTGAAGACGTAGATGAGAGACGGCCATAGCATATGAGAAGCCTTCCGCCTCTTTGCGACAACGGATTTCCCGCTCATTCAGGTAAACCTGACAACGGCGAGAGTACGATGGATGTGCCTCATGACATTTAAGGCAAGAGGGAGGTAAAGTACAAGGACTGGCATGGTCGTCAGCACCACAGACTGGGCATTCGGCCATGGACCTGCAATATTTTGCTGGATGACCAAAACGCCAGCAGTTTCTACACTGCTGTGGTGTAGGGGTCACCTTTCAAACTTGTAAATGTTGACCTGCAATGTAGACCGAAGGTGGGAGTTCACGGCATTCAAACGTTAAACGAGCTATATTGCAAGGATAACGTCTTCGCTTATTGGCAGGGAGTACAAAAGTGTCAACCTTAAGGATAGGGAGTTCTTGGAGCTCAAGCTGCTCCAAAATGTCTTCACCACATGTCTGGAACTTCCATTGGACAATGGTGTGGGGGTAAAATGACAGTACCACTACAAGAATTAAGAGAATGATGCTTGTCAATAGTGATAGGAATAGTATCTATGGTCGTAAGAAGGGAAAGATCACGAGCTTGGCCAGCATTCTGGACCGTGATGATGCGAGTGCCGCTCTTGAGAGCATGAAAAGAGATATCTTTGAGTACATGGCGTAGGAGAGCTTTACCAATACTATGATCGGAAAGATAGGTAGTTGGAGTAGTCGGTCTTAGAGAAAAAAACTTCGTCCATTGAGTAGTGTGAAACAAAGTATCTAAGGGGAGTGTGCAACGTGCTAGTCGTTTCTAAGATGAACGATAAGGAAGAGTCGAATCGTCATGTAAGGGTCTTGGTCATTTGGGTGAGGGACCGGGGGTGGTCCGATGAGAGACGGGCGAGCGATTTGAAAATTGCCGCACCGTCGAAGGAGAAGCCGGAATCAAGGTCAGAGAAGAGCAAAGGTCAGATATGTCATAAGGGCCAGTCGGAACCCCGGTACCTGAAGCAGGTGACGAACTGGCACCAGCAAGAGGTACAGGGGTATTAGAGTTGTCCGTTAACGAGGTAGGGTCAGAACTAGGTGCGGTATCAGGAAGGGGCCCGGGGGTATTGGGTTCATGGATTGGGTCAGCCATGGTTAGGTTACTTCTTTCTTTTTATTTTTAAGAAAAAAAAAAGAAGAAAAAAATAACAAAAAAGAATAAAAAATATGGGGGAACGTGGAGGAATAGCTCCTAGGAGGAACGAAAGGGTCATAAATTCCCCTCCGCGCCCAAGAGGACCTCAACACCGCAAGTAGTGCAGATGCTGCATGGAACCCGTGCCATACCCTACCCTATCTTCGAAAAATTAATTCATAGACAAATCTATTCCTACCTCGTCTCACACAATGTACTCAACCCCTGTCAATTTGGATTCAGGACAAACAAGAGCACAAACGATGCTATTATGCACATGTTGGAGTTAATATATACAGCACTTGAGAAGAAAGAAGTCCCACTGGGAATCTTCATTGATCTACGCAAAGCTTTTGATACAGTCGACCATGATTTACTGCTCACAAAATTAGCACACTAAAGTCATACCTCACCAACAGAAGCCAATACGTGTACACAAATGGAGCGAACTCTTCCACACAACAAATTACAGTCGGAGTCCCTCAAGGAAGTGTCCTGGGGCCACTCCTATTCCTCATTTACATAAATGACCTACCGAATGCATCACAACTACTCAAACCCATTTTATTTGCAGATGACACAACATATGTCTTCTCTCACCCAAATCCAGTTATACTAGCCAACACTGTTAATGCCAAATTACAGAAAATATCAACATGGATGACGACTAACAAGCTTACTCTCAATACTGACAAGACCTACTTCATACAGTTTGGAAGCAAAACCACAAATGTTCCACTTAACATAACACTTAATGGTACACCCATCACAAGACTCACAGAGGGAAAATTCTAGGAATCCACCTTGACAGTAGCCTTAAATTCCAAACACATATACAACAAATTTCCAAGAAAATCTCGAAGACAGTAGGCATATTATCAAAGATACGCTATTATGTACCTCAATCAGCTCTCCTTGCACTCTATCATTCACTTATCTACCCGTATCTCACCTATGGAATCTGTGCATGGGGATCAACAACGTTAAATCACCTTAGACCACTCATAACACAACAAAAGGCCGCAGTCAGAATGATAACAAATTCCCACTCTAGACAGCATACTCCACCAATATTCAAAAGTCTCAAACTACTCACCGTAAAGAACATTCATACTTACTCTTGTGCCTACTACATATATAAAACTTTACACTCTAATATAAACCCTCTGCTCAAAACTCTCTCACCAACTTTAATAGGACCCATGACCACAACACACGACACAGATCACTTTTTGATATACCCCGTGTTCATATCAACCTATGTAAAATTCTATGCACATAAAGGGCCCCAGAATCTGGAATTCATTACCAGTAAATATTAAGATAATCTTGTCTGAAAATCAATTTAAGACTCAACTCAAAAACCACCTACTCACCCAAACCTAAATGATCATGCTATAAACTACTTTGAAAAATGCTCATTGTTACTTTCCTATACGATAATCTCAATTTTTAATAATATGTTACTATTATGTTACCCCTACTCATATTATAAGTTAATGTCAAAAATGCTCAATGTTATTTTCCTTAAGATAATCTCAATTCCATATTATCATTCAAGAATCTTAACACCTGTAACAATCTAAGATCTAATATCATTATATAATAATTTAAACAGTAAAATTTCATCATATTGTAATTTTGAAAATAATTTTTAACTAGAATAAACTCAATAAATTTCTCTAATATTAAGTACCTAGTTTTTAAGGACTAGAATAAGCTGCCCCTAATGCCATGGCATGTCAGTGGCTCTCCTTGCACTCAATTTACATTGTAACTTCCAATACCCATGTAACCTGCAATGAAATAAATTTGTTTGTTTGTAAGGAGTAAACTACAAACTGAAACTATGACAGATCAGTCTCGTGTTTCTCCCTCTACAGGAGCTGTTAACCGTAGGTCACCATTAAGGTTTCTACAAAATGGGAGAGACAAAACGCCTGAGCAAAACCAGCAAGTCACAGGTGTGGGGTTATCGGCAGGTGAGTCTGGTTCACTGGCACTTGAACTAGCCAGACTCAATCTTGAACAAACTAGAGAACAGCGTGCATTTGCTAAGGAGGAGTTTGATAGAGAAGGAGAGGAGGCAGTTCCATCAGACTGTAGATGACTTCAATTTGCAAAGGGCAGTACAGTTTGTTCCTCGTTTTGTTGAAGCAGAGCCTGAACAGTTTTTCGAAGCATTTGAAAACCAGGCTCGAGCTTTAGGGTGGCCTGAGGTTCATTGGGCGTCACTGGTGCATACAGCGTTGTTTGGTAAGGCACAAGAATTTACTTCTAGCCTGGGAAATGCTGACTTTGGAAACTATCGCATTGTGAAAACCACTGTTCTTGGGGCTTATCAATGTATTCCTGCCAAGTATAGGAAAGAATTCAAACTCGGCAGAAGGCAGTTGGGTCAGTCTGCTGTTGACTACGTCAGACAGCAGACCAGGGCTTTTACAAAGTGGTACAAGGCAAGTGGTGTCATTGATTTTGAAAATTTGAAGCAGCTCATCTTGGTGGACAACCTGCTGGAGTCTGTTAGTCCAAAGGTTCGAGTCTTTCTGCAAGATCATTCCTTGCCTATGACATTGGAAGCAGCCAGGTTGGCTGATACTTTTTGTGTGCGAGGGGCTTGGACTTCCAGCAAGCATGTGTGAGCGTATTTGATAGGAGTGAATGGAGGCATATGGTTTTTAATACTTGACGTGCTGTTGGAGTGTGAGCAAAGTAACATTTATGAAGGGATTCAGGGAAACCGGCAGGCCGGACTTGAGTCCTGGAGATGGGAAGTACAGTGCCGGTACTCTGAAGGAGAGGTGTTAATGTTGCAGTTTTATAACTGTAGTGTAAAGCACCCCTCTGGCAAGACAGTGATGGAGTGAATGATGATGAAAGTTTTTCTTTTTCGGGCCACCCTGCCTTGGTGGGAATCGGCCGATGTGTTAAAAAAAAAAAAAAAAAAATATTGGATATTTGAATAATGTTAGTGATATGCTAATTTAACTGTCTAATGAATGGTTAGAATAATTCAATGACTAGTATTAAATTGATATGGAAAAATCATTTTTTTTTTTATTCAATATTGCACTGGTTGAAACTTTTAATTTATGAAAGGCAATAAAAGGTAACGAATGCAAGGAGCTATTGAACTAATAGGAAAAAAAGTTTTGACTAATATTAAAAGTAGTTTTGATTAGATTTAAGTTAATAAAATGACTGAAGTTGGCTAATGGTAAAAGGTATTTATAAAATATAAGTAAATGATTGGACTTATCGGGTAGTTGCTTATAAAGGAACTATAAAGTAAGTCACTTACACAATGAGGTAGTTGTTTGAATATAAGAAGACACTTATGGTAAAATGGTATTTAAAAGTATGAGTAAATAATTACACTTATTTGGTATTAGCTTATAAGAAAAATATAAACTAAGTCACATACACAATGAGGTAGTTGTTTGGTTATAAGAATATGAAAAGAAAAACAATTGTGAAAAGGTTATAATTAAATTTCAAGTAAAAAGAAATTACTAATACTGTAAATAGTTAGGGTTGGGAAATGGTAATGATAGTTATGTATTAAAAAATAAAAAATATATATAGTAAAAAAATAGGTTATACAATTATATTTAGTGGGAAATTTAATATAGTGAGGTAGCAGATTATTAGAACAAATATGAAGTTAATTACATTAATATACAATTTTGAAGTTGATTATATTAATATACAATCAGTTTTTGTGAGCAAATATAAAAAAGGAAATTGTGATGTTCACCATTACTACTACTAACTAAACTTTTTACAAAAAAGGGCATTACACTGTGTGTGTGTGACAATAACATACATGTGATGTCTCTGTTGTATGTATATACATGTATCGTTGTAACTCTTTGTATTGCTGTGTGTGCCTAAAATAAAATTTCCCAATAACTCTTGTTGTTGTGTGATTTTTTTTTTTTTTTTTTTTTTTTTTTTTTTTTTTTTTTTTTTTTTTTTTTTTTTTTTTTTTTTTTTTTTTTTTTTTTCAAACTTGGGGTCCAGTCCCTGGACCCATTATGTACCTCTGTAATCTTTTGACTACTGCCCACAGGATGGGTATGGGTGCATAATAAAGATATCAAACTAAACTACCCCACTCTCTTGTACCCTCCCTGTCTGCCTGCCTATAAATACCCTTCCTCTGTCTGTGTGGTTAGTGTGACTTTGTAATGGTCCAAGTCGGCCGAAACGTCGTCGTAAACGCCTCATTCTTATATATCGGAATTGTGTGTAGCTAGTACAACTGTTGACTAACGAACCCAAGAATTGGTCAATGTAATTATTCAACTCTGTAAGTTAGCATCTCGAAGGAATGTGGACAGTTCATTTTCATTCGTGATATAGTAAGCACGACCTACATTCGTGATATAGTAAGCACGACCACATTCGTGATATAAAGTAAGACACGACCTACATTCGTGATATAGTAAGCACGACCTACATTCGTGATATAGTAAGCACGACCTACATTCGTGATATAGTAAACACGACCTACATTCGTGATATAGTAACACGATACATTCGTGATATAGTAACACGACCTACATTCGTGATATAGTAAGCACGACCAACATTTGTTTTCTTAACTAGATTTTCCCTTCCCGTGTGAAGCACTGGTGGATTTTGTCATTATTCTCACGTTTAAGTTTTCTTACTCTATATAGTAGGTTCTGACGTTTTTTGTGAGCCACTCGTTAACATAAAGATCTTTTTTGCACTAATTGATGTTTTAATAAGATCGGTTTTACTGTATGTGTCTCTAATCTTTACGTGTAAGTGATTATCTAAGCATAACACATCTTCTGTTTTTACTAGTGTGTTACAAGTAATCGTTTGATTACTGTTCTAAGTAATCGTGTTACTAAGTAATCGTGTTACTGTCACAACTGTCAAGAAAGTGTTTTAGCTCAGGGTTAAAGTTGGAATTTATTGTTCTATAAATGTAGATAGCAGAGTAGTAAGTATGGATGTTCTGGATAGTGAGTAGGTTTAGGTCTTTGAAGAGTGGGGTGGGGTGTGCTGCCTAGCGTTGGATTGCGTGATAATTCTTACTGTGGCTTTTTGTTGGGTTATTATTGGCTTTAGGTGGGTAATTGCTGTTGATCCCCATGCACAAATGGCATATGTGAGGTAGGGATAGATGAGTTAATAGTATAATGTGAGTAGGGCTGATTGTGGTACATAATACCTTATCTTAGAGAGGATCCCCACAGTTTTGGACAATTTCTTTGATATGTGTTGGATATGGGTGCTGAATTTCAGGCTGCTGTCAAGGTGAAGGCCCAGGAATTTGCCCTCGTTATGTTTAGCAATAGGAGTAGTGTTGATCCTAATGTTTAATTGTGCATCACCTGCTCTGTTGCCAAACATAATATAGAAGGTCTTATCAGTGTTGAGTGTAAGTTTATTGGCTGTCATCCATGTTGATATTTTTTATTAATTCGTCGTTAACAATGGTATTAAGCGTGGCAAGGTTTGTGTGGGAGATGACATAAGTTGTGTCGTCAGCAAAGAGTATTGGTTTCAGGTGTTGTGATACACTGGGAAGATCATTGATGTATAAGAGGAAGAGCAGGGGACCAAGGACACTTCCCTGCGGTACTCCGGTGTCAGGTGGTCGTGTCGTGGAGGATGTGTCTTTAATAGTGACATACTGGTACCTATTAGTGAGGTAGGATTTAAAGTATATGCAAGTGCATGACCTCTTATTCCATAGTGGTCAAGTTTGTGGAGTAGGATGCCATGGTTTACTGTGTCGAAAGCTTTCCTTAGGTTAATAAAAAGTCCTAATGGATATTCATTATTTTCCAGTGCTGTGTACAGCAGGTCTATCATTTTTACTATTGGAAGGATTTTTACTATTGGAAGGATGTTACATCATCTGCCGAGTCTTTTGCTTTCATAGGGAGTGATTCTCGTGTACTAATCCCTCTAGGATTTTCCAAGTGTATATAATAATGTATCTCTCCGCCTGCGTTCAGAGTACAGGTTTAGGAACTTCAGCGTTCCCAGTAGTTGAGGTGGTTTATCGACTATGTGTGGTGAAGGTTCTCTGCACCTTTCAAGCGGGTGAAATTGCTGACCTTGAAAATGTGCAGAGAACCTTCACCGCACGCATAAGTGCGATAAACCACCTCAACTACTGGGAACGCTTGAAGTTCTAAACCTGTACTCTCTAGAAGCAGGCGGGAAGATACATTATTATATACACATGGAATTCCGAGGGCTTAGTACCAAACTTGCACACAAAAATCACTCCTACGAAAGCAAAAGACTCGGCAGGCGATGTAACATCCCCCAATGAAGAGCAGGGGTGCCACTAGCACGTTGAGGGACAACACAATAAGTGTGAGGGGCCCAAGATTGTTCAACTGCCTCCCAGCATACATCAGGGGGATTACCAACAAACCCCTGGCTGTCTTCAAGCAGGCACTGGACAGGCACTGGACAGGCACTGGACAGGCACCTCAAGTCGGTACCTGACCAGCCGGGCTGTGGTTCGTACGTTGGACTGCGTGCGGCCAGCAGTAACAGCCTGGTTGATCAGGCTCTGGTCCAACAAGAGGCCTGGTCACAGACCGGGCCGCGGGGGCGTTGACCCCTGGAATTCTCTCCAGGTAGACTCCAGGTAGACTGTTAATCTCTGTAACAAAAGCAACAGTGATAGTGCTAACTGTTACTGTCAGTCTAACAAAAGCGACAGTGACAGTCATTACTGTTAATCTCTGTAAGAAAAGCAACAGTGACAGTCATTACTGTTAATCTCTGTAACAAAAGCAACAGTGACAGTCATTAATGTTAATCTTTGTAACAAAAGCAACAATGACAGTCAACTTACTGTTAATCTCGTAACAAAAGCACATGATAGTTACTTGTTAATCTCTGTAACAAAAGCAACAGTGACAGTCATTATTGTTAATCTCTGTAACAAAAGCAACAGTGACAGTCATACTTATGTTAACTCGTAACAAAAACAGATGTACAGAGACGTGACACTTACTAAATAATGATAACTTTTGATAACAAGTCGTAACAGTTACTGTTAGTCTCTGTAACAAAAGCAACAGTGATAGTTGTAGTGGTTGTAGGTTAATGAAAGCCAGAGTAATAACAAGTGTGTTCTCCATGGCCCGCTCCATAACAACAACAACAACAACTATAAATGACAAAACCTAACAAACATAGTAGTATTTAATCCTCCTACTGCTCCCAACCCCTTACAGTTTCATAATATGTAAACCCCACATTGTAACCAATATTTTATATGTAAACCCCACATTGTAACCAATATTTTATATGTAAACCCCACATTGTAACCAATATTTTATATGTAAACCCCACATTGTAACCAATATTTTATATGTAAACCCCACATTGTAACCAATATTTTATATGTAAACCCCACATTGTAACCAATATTTTATATGTAAACCCAACATTGTAACCAATATTTTATATGTAAACCCAACATTGTAACCAATATTTTATATGTAAACCCCACATTGTAACCAATATTTTATATGTAAACCCCACATTGTAACCAATATTTTATATGTAAACCCCACATTGTAACCAATATTTTATATGTAAATCCCACATTGTAATCTTTACAGAGAAATAAACATTTGTATTTGTAATACAGTTTATAAAGTTCATTTTTTGTATCTACTTATTTCTTTCTAATATTAGTATTCATTGTAATAATTATTGTGAGTAGGAATAAGGTTTATAGAGGTGAGTTGACCTCCTGCTGTAGGAGTGAATTATTATTATTATTATAATCAAATAGAAGCGATAAACCACAGGGGTTATACAGCGCTGCAGGTTATTGTAGGATGCAGGGAGAGTGGGTTGTAAGAGGGAGATGGACGATTAGTAGGGTATGGAGTGCTAGATGACGGTGGGTAGTGCAGGGGAGGTGGGTAGCAAGAGATCGAGGTAGAAGGGACTGAGGGAGGTGCTAGAGGTATAATCTTCAGAGTTTGTGTAGCAAGTCAGTTTCTGTCAAAAAGTCAACAAGAGAGTCAGGATTAAAGGAGGGTCCATCTGCAAGAAAGGAAGGTAAAGAAAGGGCCGCAGAGCGAAGACGTCGTTGGAGGTAAATTCTGCGTGCTCGTTGATAGAGTGGGCAGTCCAACAGGATATGTCGAACAGACACTGGAACCTGACAATGCTCACAGAGAGGGGCAGGGAGCCTCTCCATGAGATACCCGTGAGTAAGACGAGTGTGGCCGATGCGAAGACGGGAGAGTGTAGTCTCCCAACCTCGACATTGGTGACAAGAAGAAGGCCAGAAACCTATAACTGGTTTAATAGAATGAAGTTTGTTATTCAGCAGGTCAGACCAGCGTTGTTGCCAACGGGTGCGAAGGTGGGTAGCAATGACCGCAAAATAGTCCGTAAAAGGAACACCTCTATATGAAACTGGAAGGTCATGTACTGCTGACCGCGCAGCAGTGTCTGCCTGTTCATTGCCCTGTACGTCAACATGACCAGGGACCCAACAAAAAACAATATCTTTATGCTTGCTAAAGATACGGCGTAACCAAAGGTGGATACGAAGAACTAGGGGGTGAGGTGTATCAATTTTACGGATAGCCTGTAAAGCACTAAGGGAGTCTGAAACGACCACAAATGGTGATACAGGCATAGATGCAATACGGATAAGTGCCACAAGAATGGCATACAATTCAGCCGTAAATATGCTAGCCGAGGATAATAGATGCCCTCGTACGACGCTGTCCGGAAACACTGCTGCGAATCCGACGCTGTCAGATGACTTTGAACCATCGGTGTATACTGCGATGGCATGGGAATGAGAATGGAAATGGTCTAGAAAGAAAGAGCGAGAAGCCGCCGTAGGCAGTTGGGCTTTCGCGCATGGTAGAGGAATAGAACAGACACGGACAGCAGGAACTTCCCAAGGGGGTAGAGGAAAGGGTGAAGCCACATGAACATATAAAGGCGGAAGCTGAAGGGAAGACAAGAGTGTATGCAGACGAAGAGAAAAGGGACGAAGTAAACAGGGGCGACGAACAAATAACAAGCGTCTACTAACATCTGTGACAATCCTATACATGGAAGGATTGCGGAGGTCATGAGATTATTATTATTATTATAATCAAATAGAAGCGCTAAACCACAGGGGTTATACAGCGCTGCAGGTTATTGTAGGATGCAGGGAGAGTGAGTTGTAAGAGGGAGATGGACGATTAGTAGGGTATGGAGTGCTAGATGACGGTGGGTAGTGCAGGGGAGGTGGGTAGCAAGAGATCGAGGTAGAAGGGACTGAGGGAGGTGCTAGAGGTATAATCTTCAGAGTTTGTGTAGTAAGTCAGTTTCTGTCAAAAAGTCAACAAGAGAGTCAGGATTAAAGGAGGGTCCATCTGCAAGAAGGGAAGGTAAAGAAAGGGCCGCAGAGCGAAGACGTCGTTGAAGGTAAATTCTGCGTGCTCGTTGATAGAGTGGGCAGTCGAACAGGATATGTCGAACAGACACTGGAACCTGACAATGCTCACAGAGAGGGGCAGCGAGCCTCTCCATGAGATACCCGTGAGTAAGACGAGTGTGGCCGATGCGAAGACGGGAGAGAGTAGTCTCCCAACCTCGACATTGGTGACAAGAAGAAGGCCAGAAACCTATAACTGGTTTAATAGAATGAAGTTTGTTATTCAGCAGGTCAGACCAGCGTTGTTGCCAACGGGTGCGAAGGTGGGTAGCAATGACCGCAAAATAGTCCGTGAAAGGAACACCTCTATATGAAACTGGAAGGTCATGTACTGCTGACCGCGCAGCAGTGTCTGCCTGTTCATTGCCCTGTACGTCAACATGACCAGGGACCCAACAAAAAACAATATCTTTATGCTTGCTAAAGATACGGCGTAACCAAAGGTGGATACGAAGAACTAGGGGTGAGGTGTATCAATTTTACGGATAGCCTGTAAAGCACTAAGGAGTCTGAAACGACCACAAATGGTGACTCAGGCATAGATGCAATACGGATAAGTGCCACAAGAATGGCATACAATTCAGCCGTAAATATGCTAGCCGAGGTAATAGATGCCTCGTACAACGCTGTCCGGAAACACTGCTGCGAATCCGACGCCGTCAGATGACTTTGAACCATCGGTGTATACTGCGATGGCATGGGAATGAGAACGGAAGTGGTCTAGAAAGAAAGAGCGAGAAGCCGCCGTAGGTAGTTGGGCTTTCGCGCAAGGTAGAGGAATAGAACAGACACGGACAGCAGGAACTTCCCAAGGGGGTAGGGGAAAGGGAGATGTCACATGAACATATAGAGATGGGAGCTGAAGGGAAGAAACGAGTGAATGTAGACGAAGAGAAAGGGACGAAGTAAGCAGGGGCGACGAACAAATAAAGAGCGCCTACTAACATCTGTAACAATCCTATACATGGAAGGATTGCGGAGGTCATGAGAGCGAACATAATAGCGAATGCAATGTGCATCCCGACGATCGGACAAGGATGGAATGTTCGCTTCTACATAGAGGCTCTCAACCGGGGAAGAACGAAAAGCACCAAGGCATAAGCGTAATCCCTGGTGATGGATGGGATTAAGGCTGGAAAGAGTGGCAGGAGAAGCTGCCGAATATATCTGGTCACCATAATCGAGTTTCGATAAAATTAAGGCCGAATGTAGGCGAAGGAGAGTTCTACGATCAGCCCCCCATGAAAGATGTGCGAGGGTTTTAAGGAGGTTCAGCCGGCTATGACAAGTCGCCTTCAGAGAGGTTGTTACGGCCCCCTATCTAACAATGCTAGTTAGGTAATTACCTCACCAGCCGGCAGTCAAGGGGTTACGTCATCAGACCTGATGTTTGACTGTCGGGCCGGCTTGACTGACAGTGCTAACGAGACTCTCCCATATACAACACTGGAGAGTTCACCAGCTCCCTGATACACCTAGGAGTGTCGACTCTCTCCCATATACACTGCTGGAAGTGTCAGCGAGACTCTCCCTATATCAACACTGGAGAGTTCACTGCTCCCTGATACACCTGGGAGTGTTCAACAGACAGACCTGGAGATTGACTCTTCGTGCTGGTGACAGCCTTAGACTATCTACTGGCTTATTCCCTCCTACTGTGTTCCTGAGACTATGTACCTGAAAATGGACTGTTGTACCTGAACTTATGTACCTGAAAGTGTGTGACACTGGTAACAGGTGGTGTCTTGTGTGACACTGGTAACAGGTGGTGTCTTGTGTGACATTGGTAACAGGTGGTGTCTTGTGTGACAACGGGTTTTAACAGGTGGTGTCTTGTGTGACACTGGTAACAGGTGGTGTCTTGTGTGACACTGGTAACAGGTGGTGTCTTGTGTGACACTGGTAACAGGTGGTGTCTTGTGTGACACTGGTAACAGGTGGTGTCTTGTGTGACACTGGTAACAGGTGGTGTCTTGTGTGACACTGGTAACAGGTGGTGTTGTGTGACACTGGTAACAGGTGGTGTCTTGTGTGACACTGGTAACAGGTGGTGTCTTGTGTGACACTGGTAACAGTGGTGTCTTGTGACACTGGTAACAGGTGGTGTCTTGTGTGACACTGGTAACAGGTGGTGTCTTGTGTGACACTGGTAACAGGTGGTGTCTTGTGTGACACTGGTAACAGGTGGTGTCTTGTGTGACACTGGTAACAGGTGGTGTCTTGTGTGACACTGGTAACAGGTGGTGTCTTGTGTGACACTGGTAACAGGTGGTGTCTTGTGTGACACTGGTAACAGGTGGTGTCTTGTGTGACACTGGTAACAGGTGGTGTCTTGTGTGACACTGGTAACAGGTGGTGTCTTGTGTGACACTGGTAACAGGTGGTGTCTTGTGTGACACTGGTAACAGGTGGTGTCTTGTGTGACACTGCATGGTGCAGGTGCAGGTGTCTTGTGTGACACTGGTAACAGGTGGTGTCTTGTGTGACACTGGTAACAGGTGGTGTCTTGGTGACACTGGTAACAGGTGGTGTCTTGTGTGACACTGTGGTGTCAGGTATTTAGTGGTGTAGTCAGTCAGAGTTTGGACGATGGCACGACGACAGTTAAGCATGTGTTTGATGTGGTCATAACGCGGTGAAAGGCTATTAGAGATGAGTTCATGTTCAGGGGCGTGTCGTGAGACACAGAGACAGTGTCGTGTGACACAGGGAAGGTGTCTTATGGGCACAGAGAAGGGTGTCGTGTGACACAGAAGAGCGTGTCGGTGACACAGAGACGGTGTCATGGGACCCGTGAGAAGGCGTGCCATAAGACAGAGACAAGGGTGTCTGAGGACACGGTGGAGAAGGAGTTTCATGACAAGTGTGGTAGTGTCCTGCGACACTAGAAGATGGCACGACTTGACACTACACCGAATACTGATTTTACTTGACTTTATCTTGTACTGTGGTTTTGTAAATTGGGTTTACACAGATTATTAGATTGTTTTATTCAGATTATATGCTTTTATATTAATAATATATATTTAATATAATAAAAATCTGAAATACGATATTTTACTTAGTATCCCAAACAGTCGTTATTACAAATAAAGAAACATTTGTAATAACGACTGTTTGGGATACTAAGTAAAATATCGTATTTCAGATTTTTATTATATTAAATATATATTATTAATATAAAAGCATATAATCTGAATAAAAACAATCTAATAATCTGTGTAAACCCAATTTACACAAACCACAGTACAAGATAAAAGTCACAAGTAAAATCAAGTATTCGGTAGTGTCAAGTCGCTGCCATCTTCTAGTGTCACGCAGGACACTACCACACCTTGTCATGAAACTCCTTCTCCACCGTGTCCTCAGACACCCTTGTCTCTGTCTTATGGCACGCCTCTCACGGGTCCCATGACACCGTCTCTGTGTCACCCGACACGCCTTCTTCTGTGTCACACGACACCCTTCTCTGTGCCCATAAGACACCTTCCTGTGTCACACGACACTGTCTCTGTGTCTCACGACACGCCCCTGTAACATGAACTCATCTCTAATTAAGCCTTTCACCGCGTTATGACCACATCAAACACATGCTTAACTTGTCGTCGTGCCATCGTCACAAACTCTGACTGACTACACCACTAAATACCTGCACCACAGTGTCACACAAGACACCACCTGTTACCAGTGTCACACAAGACACCACCTGTTACCAGTGTCACACAAGACACCACCTGTTACCAGTGTCACACAAGACACCACCTGTTACCAGTGTCACACAAGACACCACCTGTTACCAGTGTCACACAAGACACCACCTGTTACCAGTGTCACACAAGACACCACCTGTTACCAGTGTCACACAAGACACCACCTGTTACCAGTGTCACACAAGACACCACCTGTTACCAGTGTCACACAAGACACCACTGACCTGTTACCAGTGTCACACAAGACACCACCTGTTACCAGTGTCACACAAGACACCACCTGTTACCAGTGTCACAGCACACCTGTCAGACACCACCTGTTACCAGTGTCACACACACTTTACAGGTCACACTAAGTCCACCTGGTACACAGTCACATTTTCAGGTACATAGTTCAGGAACACAGTCAGTTCAGGTACATAGTCCAGTAGAAGCTAGAGGTGTCACCAGCTAGAAGTCAATCTCCAGGTCTGTCTGTTGAACACTCCCAGGTGTATCAGGGAGCTAGTGAACTCTCCAGTGTTGTATATAGGGGAGAGTCTCGCTGACACTCTCCAGCAGTGTATATGGGAGAGAGTCGTACACTCCCTAGGTGTATCAGGGAGCTGGTGAACTCTCCAGTGTTGTATATGGGAGAGTCTCGTTAGCACTGTCAGTCAAGCCGGCCCGACAGTCAAACATCAGGTCTGATGACGTAACCCCTTGACTGCCGGCTGGTGAGGTAATTACCTAACTAGCATTGTTAGATAGGGGGCCGTAACAGAGGTAATGTGAGGTTTCCAGGACAATCTGCTGTCAAACAGGAGGCCGAGAAACCTGACTGTATCACGTTCTGGGATACGTGAGCCGTATAGGTACAATGGATGATCAGAGACCACTGAACGTCTAGTGAACGTAATTTGATGAGTTTTGCCACTAGAAAATTTAAACCCGTGAGTAGTGGCCCAATCAGAAACCTGGTTGATGGCATGCTGGAGGGAAACTGCAATGAGGTGACAGTCAGCACCTGCACAAGCTATAGCAAAGTCATCCACATAGAGCGATGACCAAATATTGGATGGGAGAACAGATGCCAGATTATTTATAGCAAGCAGAAAGAGTGTTGTGCTCAGAACACATCCCTGGGGACACCTTCAGCTTGGACAAATTCCGGGAGAGTTCATTACTAACCCGGACCCGGAAATGTCTGTCAGTTAAGAAGGCCTTAAGAAAGAATGGTAGGTTGCCTCGGAGGCCTAAGGAGTGGGCCTGGGCCAAGATATTATATCTCCAAGTTGTGTCATAAGCCTTCTCAAGGTCGAAAAGATAGCGATAACCGAATGGTTATTCGCAAAGGCATTACAAATATACGTATCCAAGCGCAGCAAGGGTCAATGGCAGAACGGCCCTTACGGAAGCCATATTGACTAGGGAGAGACTATTGTGAGTCTCTAAATACCACATCAAACGTCTATTAACTAGACGTTCCATCACCTGCAAATTGCACTGGAAAGAGCGATGGGACGGTAGTGAGAGGAATCACGTCCCGTAGTACCTGGTTTTCGAAAAGGAGAACAATAGCAGACTTCACAGCTGGGAAGAACTCCTTGCGACCATATGAGATTAAAGAGTCGTAAGAGGACAGTAAGAGCAGACTGATGTAAATGCTGTAGCATACGAATATGTATGCCGTCTGGCCCAGCTGCCGATGATCGGCAAGCAGAGAGTGTTGCCTCCAGTTCTTGAAGGGTAAAAGGCACATTATAGGATTCTTCTCTAAGAGAAGAAAAATCTAAGGGCTTTAACTCGCTGGCAGACTTAGAAGAAAGGAACGAGGGGCATAGATGTAGCCCCTGAGAAATGCGGACGAGATGATTACCAATTTCAGTGGCAACGGCAAGAGGGTGTGCTATATTGACACCAGCAACCTGAAGAACAGGAGCCGGGTCGGGGGAGAATTTACCACTTAATTTCCGCACTTTCTTCCAGACTGCACTCATCGAGGAAGCCGAAGTGACAGTAGAAACGTAATCTCGCCAGCAAGTGCGTTTTACATCACATATGACACGGCGAGCAATAGCTCTCTTCTGCTTGAAATCAAGGAGTCTCTCTGTGGTTCTGTTATACCGATACCTGCCCCATGCAGCGCGTTTCAAACGCACTGCCCGAGCACAAGTAAGAGACCACCAAGGCAAGCACTTCTGAGGATGCTTGCCCGAGGTTTGGGGAATAGAATGTGAAGCCGCTGTGAAGATGGAGGACAAAAAGAGATGTAAAACCTCATCAATTGAGGACGAGGTAGGAACCTCATGAAAGGCAGTAAGATGTGTGTAAAGGTCCCATTTCGCCCGGTCAAATTGCCAGCGTGGGCAATGAGGAGGTGGAGAAAACAGAGGGGACTTTAGGATAATTGGGAAATGATCGCTGTCATGTAAGTCCGGGAGGACAGACCAGGTGAAGTCAAGGACAGTTGATGAAGAGCAGATGGAAAGATCGATGCAGGAGAAAGAATGAGTTCGGGGATCAAAATGGGTAGGAGTACCCGTATTTAAAACATGGAGGGGAAGAGAAGCAAGAAATGCCTCCAACTGAATGCCACAGGAGTCACAGTGCGACCCTCCCCAGAGAAAGTGGTGCGTGTTAAAATCGCCAATAGAAGGGGTGGTGGTAAGGAAGAAACCAGAAAATCAACATCTGGGATAGACAATGCTCGCGAAGGGGAGAGATATAAAGAACAGAGTGTATACCACTTATTCAAGTGGATACGGGCTGCGGTGTAATGTAAGGAAGAAAGGACATAGAGCTAACGGTATGGAACACTAGTGCGTATAAGGAGAGCACTTTCGTTAAAGGTTCCATCGGAAAAAGGATCCGATGAATATAACAAATTATAGCCTGAAAAGGGCCTGATAACAGTGGATTGTAATTTGGGTTCTTGCAAACAGACCCCAATAGGGGAAAACTGGGAGAGCAACACCTGAAGCTCACCCCTGTTACCCCTGAGGCCTCGGATATTCCACTGCAAATAAGCCATGATTTATGGAGAAAAAGACAGAAGTGGAAGTGAGAGGAAGCTATGGACTAGAGTTAGAAAAGTCCACGTGTGGAGGCAGCGGAAGACCTGTAATCAGAGAGAGAGGAGGACGTTGTGAAGGAAGGGGGGGTTGAGACGAAGAGAGATGAGGAACCTCAGATGGAGTAGTGTCCATCATCGGTCCAGTCTCTGTAATATATTCTGCAATAGCTTCCAGTGTTTCGGAAGTCAAAGATGCAGAATGGGAGACTACATTAGAAATGGAAGAAACTATCGGGGAGTCTATAGACTGTACTAAAGTAGAGGACGAGGAGGTAGAAGAGGAAACTGTCGTAGGGACTTGGGAAGGGACAGGGGATGAAGGTAGTGTACAGAACTAGTTGGAGGCGAAGAACCTGGCAATAAGGATTTTTTGCCGGGCTTATAAGAGGGGGGGCGCTGAGGTTTAGGTGTAGGACGAGGACGTGTAGACTCAGAACTGTGCGAGTGAATAGAGGAAGGAGTAAGGATAGTATGGGAAGCCGAGGTAGGGACCTCGGAGCCAAGAACATCAAAAGGATTCGAGACAGGGGTGACTGAGGATGAGGCGACCACAGAGGAAGCCGTGGAAGTTGGGACCCCAGAAGCGGGGCGACGTTTAGCAATGCGAGAAAGGAAATACGGGGAAGTTTACCTTGAAGGCGAAGATGAGAGACAGCCATAGCGTATGAGAAGCCTTCCGCCTCTTTGAGACAACGGATTTCCCGCTCATTCAGGTAAACCTGACAACGGCGAGAATATGATGGATGTGTCTCATGACAGTTAAGGCAAGAGGGAGGTAGAGTACAAGAAGAACTGGCATGGTCGTCAGCACCACAGACTGGGCATTCGGCCATGGACCTGCAATATTTTGCTGGATGACCAAAACGCCAGCAGTTTCTACACTGCTGCGGTGTAGGGGTCACCTTTCGAACTTGTAAACGTTGACCTGCAATGTAGACCGAAGGTGGCAGTTCTCGGCAGTCAAACGTTAAACGAGCTATATTGCAAGGATAACGTCTTCGCTTATTGGCTGGGAGGACAAAAGTGTCAACTTTAAGGATAGAGAGTTCTTGGACCTCAAGCTGCTCGAAAATGTCATCACCACATGTCTGGAAATTCCGTTGGACAATGGTGTGGGGTAAAATGACAGAACCACAACAAGAATTGAGGGAATGGTGCTTGTCTATAGTAACAGGAGTAGTATCAATAGATGTAAGAAGAGAAAGATCGCGAGCTTGGCCAGCATTCTGGACAGTGATGATGCGAGTGCAGCTCTTGAGAGCGTGAAATGAGATGTTTTGACCAACATGGCTTAGCAGAGCCTTACCAATACTATGGTCTGAAAGATAGGTATTAGGAGAAGTTGGTCAAAGAGTAAAAAACTTTGTCCATTGAGTAGTTTGAAACAGAGTTTAAGGGGAGTGTGTGACGAGCTTGTCGTTTCTGAGATGAACGAGAAGAAAGTGTCGAATCGTCATGTGTGGGTCTTGGTCATTTGGGTGTGGGACCGGGGGTGGTCCGATGTGAGACGGGCGAGCGATTCGAAAATTGCCACACCGTCGAGGGAGAAGCCGGAATCAAGGTCAGAGAAGAGTGAAGGTCAGATGTATCGAAAGGGCCAGTCGGGTCCCTGGGACCTGAAGCAGGTGACGAACTGGCACCCACTTCAGGTACAGGGGTATTAGGGTTGTCCGAAGAGTTATCCGTTATCAAGGTAGGGTCAGAACTAGGTGCGGTATCAAGGGGCCCGGGGGTAGAGTCACGGATTAGGGCATCCATGGTTAGGTTACTTCTTTCTTTTTGTTTTTAAGAAAAAAAAAGAAAGAAGAAAAGAAAATAAAAATAAAAAAAAGAATAAAAAAAGGGGGGAACGTGGAGGAATAGCTCCTAGGAGGAATGAAAGGGGCGTAAATCCCCCTCCGTGCCCTAGAGGACCTCAACACCGCAAGTAGTGCAGATGCTGCATGGAACCCGTGCCATACCCTACCCTTCATGCCAGTAAACCAGCAATCCGGGATAGCAACCTCACATCCACCGAGCCACCTCGGCAGACAAAAGAGAGGGCGGCCGGATATCCGCCACAAAGCATACCGCCTTCGGCCACCACCCCCGGAATCCGAAAGGTGGCCTCCAGAGATACACCCGTCGCTCGAAAGATACCCAAGGTCAACCCCCGGGAGACCGGAGAGGGAGTGGGACATCCCCAGACGATCCAGATTCCACGGCAAACTACACCACCGCCAAGAACCTCAACGGAATAGGAATGGACCACGGTACCCTTCCCCCTACCTAGGAACTAGAATGCCTGTGGAGAGAAGCTCCCAGGGTAAAATTGGGAAGGAAATAAGGGAGGGATAAGGAGGAGGGGGAGGAGGAAAGGGAAAAGGGAGGATGGGGAAGATGGGAAAAGGGAGGGGGGATTGGGGGGTAATTAGGTTCGGTCTGAGGAAGAAGACCAAAAGGTCCAATTCCTCAGACCGATAGCCTCTTTACCTCGTCAAGGAGCCCCCCTTAAAGAGGTGTAGGAGTGAAGAGCTTGCATACACGAGTGGGAACATACACGAGTGGGAACATACACGAGTGGGAATTCTGTTCAAAGAATGGATGGAAACACGAGGGGAAGGAAATTGTAAACTAGCCTCCACTCCAGTCTCTTTGTCAGCTTAGGCAGTTTTTTTGACTATTCATGTACATCATTCTGCTGCTAACAAGGTTTAGCAGCAACCAGGCACCCCCAAAAAGATGCCCCTAAATTAATAGAAGTTTATGGGTTGGCCAAACCAGGCACCCCAGAAGAGATGCGTAAGCGTTAGCAGGATCAAGCAGAGATACCGAGGAGAGGATATAGTGCTAGAGAGACCTGGAAAACTCAGGACCTGAAGGATCAGACCTGGCTTGTAATCTGGGATTTGGAAGGTCTCAGTAGCAGCCCAAAGAAGGAATGTATAAAGGCATTTAAATCAAGGGAGGTAACCCCCAGTATGGTAAAGCAATGGAGTTCCTTTGGAACTATGTGGGGAAGTACTTTTAACTTTGGTATTTGCTGCTAGTATTTTTTTCTTTAGTGCTAAGAACTTCAGATTCCCTTGAAATGTGTTTATTAAACTGTAAATGGTTTTATCTGGGTATGTTTTACATTCCCCTTTGATCCTCGTATATAAGGTCCATCAGTCTGTGGTTGAATTGCATAAAATACCTTATATAATTTTTCTTTGGAGAGTCAAGCCCCTGATAAGGTGTCTACTGCTCAAAAATTTCAGGCTATGCTACCCTAAGAGCCAGTACTTATCTGGACCCCTATCTTGTTATAACAATCCTGTGTTATTTCTCACTGGGTTTTCTCCTGCTCTAACTCAAACTCCGTGTTTTTCTCCCTTCTTCTATGACTACCTTTATCTCTTTCACTATTAAAAGATAAGGTGGTGGCAGCATACTTCCAAGAGAATAGAGTGCTATCTTCTATTCTCTCATATTAAAGAAAATTTCCCCTTTTATTTCTTTAGGAGGGTCTTTAAATGTATATTACACCAATTTAATTACAACCTTTTCACTTTTGTTTTTCTTTTTATATTTTTATAATCAAACAATTACCTTATTGTGTATGTGACTTAGTTTATTTTTTTCTTATAAGCTATTACCAAATAAGTGCAATTATTTACTCATACTTTTA